>JARFOD010081296.1:0-19539 GCA_031763545.1 Mopalia muscosa | reverse complement strand
AAGGCACTGTCCCGGTTTTCCACCGTATTTAATATATAGTTATAGATCACAATGATGTATTGGTCTGTACGCTTATATAAGTAGATGGTTCGTGGGTGCTTCCGTAGCCTGGATGCCATTGACATTACGAACATTATCAAGCCCATTATATGTTGCATTATCTTTCGCTATAAAATTCCATTCGGTCGTATTGAAACACGATGCATCCTACGAGATTTAACTTCATCGTCAGTATGTTACGAGCATCGATCTTTAAAGGCGATATTTTATTTTCTGAGAGCAAAAGTATTACTGGACGGGCGAGTTATCACCCTTTAAATTGCTGTTTTATATAAGAACAGGAAAGGGTGTCGTTTGTAATAAATCTTGCCTATATGCATACATACCGAGGCCCAGTTGCTTGTTTCCCAATAATTTTCACAGGACGGGCTCCCACAGGTTCGCCTTTCCTCTGGTCGGGGCGATGTGTGACAGTCACGGGAGTAGCCAGTATTACATCTAACATGGCGGAGCTGGTATCCGCGTCCACACTCAGATGAACACTAAGAAACACAGTTTTTAAAATTTGTGAAAATATAGTGTAGGTTTTAACAGGGACATAAACCGAAACTTTGAGTCAATATAAACTTGAATTCATTATCTTTCTTCGGAGTTGTTACTGCTAGTCATAATAACAGGAACA
This sequence comes from Mopalia muscosa, assembly GCA_031763545.1. Taxonomy (NCBI): domain Eukaryota; kingdom Metazoa; phylum Mollusca; class Polyplacophora; order Chitonida; family Mopaliidae; genus Mopalia; species Mopalia muscosa. Next base: position 18,857 of record JARFOD010081296.1, on the reverse strand, counting down.
TATTCTCCTCTATCACACAAAGATCAAAAGCAAAGAAAATTATCATGTAGCTCTATTTACAAACCAAAGTAGGTATTGATGTCACTAAGTTAACTAAATGAATATATAACCACCTTCGGAACCATTTTGTCGTTTTCTCGCCAAAAGAATGTAAGTAACTTTGCTATGACACCTTTCACAAAACCAGACATGCGCAACAGAGATCAGCGATCTTTAGAAATTCAAACCGTATGGAAGAACAGTAAACAGAGGATGAATGATTTTGGTGTTTTACCTTTCCCCAGGCACTGAACTGCCACTGTGGCCCACATGCCCCCTCATTACATTTATTTGTCGCTTCTGGTTTTTTATAAGATTGGCACTGATCTGCGTGAACTGTGCTGTCAAACCCCGGGGCGAGCATCCTCCAGCAGCGAACGGATCGGAATGTTTGTCCCTCTCCACAGCTTCTAGAACAATGACTCCATATTCCTTCTACCCATCTGATGTGAAGAATAAAAGCATACATGCATACATACTTTAATTGTTACAACTCCATTCAGTGGAATAATTTGCGCCATTGCTAGTCAGGTTTATCTCATAAATATATAATTAATAATCTGGATTCAAAAGAATAACTGCAAATGTTTCCTTGTCAGAAATCAATTGTAGCAATACATCCGAATATTTGTGATTAACAAAATTCTCAAGATTGGAGAATAGACTAGTTGATGGGCTTAATGAATACATTGAAATACAAAGTCTTTGTTGTATTAAAATCAAGACCTTTGTAATCCGTAACATCTAAAAGAATCTACTTTGTCTAGACCGATAGTGGGCTGAAGTTGAAAGGTATTGATATATTTGATGTTATGGATAGTTGATGAAAAATCAAAACGTTCCGATGTGTGGTAAATTCAGAAGCATACTCTGATATCACAGGCCGTCTGGAGGAGTAATGAAGTGGTTGGGGCCATTTTCGCCTCTGTTTGGTGATGTTAGGGATAAAAGTCTATTTTTGGAGTCCCGGGATGGGCGAAGATGGCTGCATTGCTTAGTACTAATGACAGTTTTATCCTCATAAGACATAATTATGTCGAGGGAATTCATACGGTTTTCCGGTCAAATAGGGTTCTAGCTCTACCTACTAATCCGGATTACTTAACTGATTTGTATAGCCCAGCTTAACCATAATGACCGTATCTGAACCGTATTAAACTGGTTTGGTTTAATTACGAGAGCTTGATTTTTACGCAGCTAAGAACTATACTGTTTTTCAGCAATGGTGGGATTAGGGCGGTTGTAGTGTTGGTAACTTGAGCCAAATCGACTCAAAATTAAGCAACACCGTCTGAAATCTTGTGGGCAGAAGCTTGCGGACCATAACACTTTTTCTGTTTAAATAACATCTTCCGTAGCTATTTGCTCTGGCTAGTGTCTCCCGATAACGGAAAGAGTAACCAGTTTTCTTAATCTTTAAAACTCTATCTGATTACTGCTAAGGAGATGCTACAATTCAAACCACTGTCAAGGCGGGGCATATCTGATGCAGTTAAAGGCAGATCCTTTATAAAGAATATTGCAATATTTTAACCTAAACCAAAATAAGGCAGGGGGTGCTAGGGAGGCGGGGTGCAATGTCATTACTCAAATCTTATTTTATTCAACATGATTAAGCCAATGTTGATATAAACAAAAGAAAGTTTAGGTCCCGGGTTCGAATCCCAATGGAATAATTTTTATCCCTTCATTTATTCAAAAACATATGAACATAAGTAAGCTTCGCATATGTCCAAATCTGTGGAGAGATATCTGGCTCAGCTCTTATATTGCTTACCTAGCAACGCAATGATGACGTGTGCATTCGTGATATCTGGGGTCTGGTTTTCTTCTGACGTCACAGTAATTATCGGAAACTGTCAGTCCATCGACTTCTCGCTTGCAATCGAAAAACTCAAATTGAATTCCACCTATTTCGATGACAACAGAAATTGATAACTCATGCAACTTCTATATGCAGTTACGTATGACGATAAGAATGGGAAATGGAAGGTTTTTGCATAGATTTGTTCAAGCAGGGATATAAACACGCAAGTCTTAATATCGGATATGGTGCAGCCATCCTAATATTAATGACTGATCAGAAAAGAAAATTATATATTCAATTGGTTGGTATGTTACCTGGTGCGCACGTGGAACTGCATGGGGTGATATTCTTCGGTTGCCATTGGTAACGAGGATCCGAGCGGTCCTCTGATTGGATAGGGGATTGAGAATAATAATCTGAGAACATAAATTATAATAAATTATAAATTGATAACAACGATTTAAAATATTTTATCCCTTCATATGAAACCTCCAACAATTGACGTGTTTAATAATTTATCAATCTTATATTAAATTCTAAATACCTTGAAAGAGGTTTAAAGAAAACTCCCTGATGGATTCTTTAATTTTTTTTGCCATCTGGGTTTAATTAATCAGCTTGAAATACTTTTAACGTATTTAAATAGTCCAATAATGTGCGAATATAGATTATAATAAATTATATGATAATAAACAGATTTAAACCGGTTAAATCACATTCTTTATTGTCTTCCACAATGACACAATTGTAATTAGCGTGTTTGAAAAAAAACCTTGTTTTCTGTTTTATCGCCAGGATCTCAGAAGGAGGCTTCCTGTTATGGCACAAATGATTTTTAATTTGTGTGTTTCTTTGGTTAGTGTGTAAATTAAGTTTATGTCACTCATATGATGGTGGGGTAGCATGACGTCACACTCGACTTGTCTGGAAAAAAACGTCACAGGACGCAATTTTAAGACATCACAAACATATCGGCTTAGATATGCCCTTTGCCTCTGATAGCCCCAAAACAATATCAAGCTATCTCCAACGGCTTGTATGATATTTGAAACGTAAAGCTATAATCTCAATTGATGCTTTAATAAAATTCCAAATAAAATTAAACCTGCTATAGAGTGACGATCAGATGCTGAGAATGCCTGAGAGTCATCGACAGGATCCCCATCTTCACCGTGTACCAAGATATGTTTACTAGGGCCGCTCTGCTGTTCACCATCTTCAAGGCTCCCAGGATCTCTGTGATTCCCAGTGTCCAGATGGCCCGTCTGCTGATGCGGGTGGTGATGTTTTTCATCCACCCGATAATGCCGATGATTTCTTTGCTTATAATAGCTTCGATGGTAATGATGATCAGATCCTTCCATCCCGGTTATATTGTCCGCTATCTCAAAGAGAAGGAAAGAATAAAAAATCAAACTTGTTTAAGAGGCATTAAGAAGTTCAAACATTTAACATAACACAGTGTTGTGGATTACAACCTTTATTATAGGTGTATCGTTTTAATGTCACGCCAGAACTATCATCTGAGTTCGTGAAGATATTATTCAAATTACCTTATTGATATACAATCGTGATACAGTTTTCTATGGTGCCCAAAACATAATCCAATTTTTTGTCCCTCCAGGGAAAACAAACAGTTTATTAAGTCAACCAAAAGTTGTAATCCATAAAGCCTAGTTTTATTATCATACTTCAAATAAAAAAATAACATTTGATTTAAAATTGAAGATATTAACTAAATATCTAATATCGACACTTCTACAAAGATAACTTACATTTATAATTTTGATTAGCAGATGATAGGTAATCTTCAGGCATTCTGAAGCCAAGTTCTTCTTCCGTCTCTTCCGGGATAAACACTGGCATTCTGTTTTTAACAGGGAGTTTGATGGTTGTTTGCTCGTTTTTGTTCTCGTCGTTTGCTGTTGAACTGTTCTGTGAAAGGCTTGGGCTTTTTGGCGTGTTAGAGTGTGAGGATTCGATTGAAAATGAAGCATCTGTCACTGATCTAGAAGGAGTTCCTATGACATCCACATTTGACATCATATCATCCGGAAATTCGTTGGTGAAAGAATGTAACGCTGTAGAATTGAGTGTGGAGGAATTGTTAAGCGATTGCTCAGTCTGGTCCATTTCTGGTTTAACATATGTCTGAGGGGTCATCTGTAACGTTGGGCTTACCTCAGTCTTGTGCGTTTTCAGTGCTTGTTGAACATCAGAGAGCGACTTATTTTGTGAGGCGTCATGTGCCGGAGGCTGCCGATGATGGGTAAATGTGCGTGGTTGACTGGTGGTGGACGCCCGCCCACCTATCTGTGCTGTTGGTTCAAATGTTCTTGGTAAACTCGGTTCTGGTGGTTTCCAAGGTGGAATTCCAAACTGTCGGTGCTTCTCACTACTGTCTTTCTTCCTCTTTACGTATGCAGATCCAATTTCCCCAATGTTATAACCCGGATGTAATTTGTCGTATAATATGGCTTCCCATGGCAAACTTTTCTCTTGAAGGTGTTGAGTGTTTACGTAGGACCGCTGATGATTGTCTTTGTTCATCGTATACTCGTACAAGAGTCGCAACGATCTTCCTGGAGACTGAGTGTAGCTCTGTAACGGAAAAGATCAAACGGAAGTTTTTTTAATTTAGGATAAGTTTAGCAAATAATCACGTAACCGAACTCTCAATTCCATTTTACCTTCTATACCACCCGTGAACTAATAACTATCCTTCATACTTGAAGTGGATGTAATACCAATACATTTCAATATGTTCATGACACCAAAACATAAACACTGTGCACTCATTTGCAATCATCCATTGCTAAATACACTATTTCTCGCCTTACCACGACAACCATGTCTTCGTTGATTGGTCCCTCGGCATGAAATGATTCCATGCCCCGCCCATCCAGAACCGGATGTTGATAGTAAAACAGAGTACCAGCTACAAGTCGAGTGGTTGTGGAATATCGATTCTCTGAATGACCGTTTATGAGTAAGATTCCCTGAGCATTACGAAGAGCTTCAAAACAAAAAGAAAAGGACAGGCTTGAAGGATACAATCAGAATTGTAGTTTGATTTTAAACATAAACAGAATGAATGAAACGATTGTTTGTTTGTTTGTTTGTTTGTTTGTTTGTTTGGGGTTTAACGTCGTTCCCAAGGGCGTTTATAAAAAAACTGAATGTCATTAATCTCCTTGACAAGTGTTAGAGTAACAAAATAATCCCAAAATAAAATGGAACAACTGTTTTAATTTACGAATATTTAATCTCTCGGCATCTTTAAAAAGTAGTTGCATTTATTTACAGCTGTAGCCATTGTTTTTAAGTTGTGGCGGAGTGATCTTGAGTGTTCTTATCTGGTCCACATATCTCCCTTACCTCTTGCGGCACGGCCTGGTACGCCAGCAACCAGCGGAAGGAATAGGTTTTCTGAATAAATTTACTACTTATTTTTCTTTTTCTTTCAAACTTGACAATGATTTGTAACGGCGATTAAATCCTTTTTATCCTATATCAGATTAATGAATAATTAAATATATACTTAATGAGAGGTACCTAGCGTGACGTGCCTACTGTCTCTATCTACTATATGGATATGACGGGCTCCCGCTGGAATGGTCAGCAATTCTTCATAACCTAAGAAACAATAAATACAATTAAGTTCTTGCTCTACGCCAGGCTTTAATTTCATTTTGTGTCATATTATGATAAAGTGTTGATGCTATACACACTCTTACAACAATACGGCTTTAATGGAACCCTTTAAGTTTCTTCAGTCATAGCGTTGGTAGAAACATTTCGTCCTGTATGGAACCATCACAGCAACTGTTCCAAGCATATATGTCTCCCTTACTTATAACATTAACGAACTGTTTTTGGCGCGTAATGGATCCATATTAATGGTTCCATCTTTTCTAAAGAACAATTATTTCCGTTTTGGTTCCACCTTTTTTACAGAACCCCCAAAGAACCATTATTTCTAAGAGTGTAGACAAGGCCAGCAATCATATTTAATTTGTTTTGTAGGTAGTAAATTTTGAAAATTAGTAATTATATTTACTTTATCAGTTTGTGCAAATGATTGTTCCAATGAACATTCCAATGATAATATTTCTTTTAATATTTTGAAAAACTTTCTTCAGTAAATAAATACAGCCGTTGGCTCCGGCCAAAACATTCACGTGTTCAGAAATTTAATATCGTTGTCAAAACGGTTTAGTCAGACCAATTAACTGGATATCAGAGACTTGCTAATCATATGTTTCGGAGACAACGTATGAGGTTAACGTTCCATAAGATGGCTATATGAAAACCGTGAGTCTTACCTATGGTGATGTTTTTTTCTATATTTCCTGAGATGGAGTCACATGTGGAATTATCTCCCTTACATACCCCACACCAGTCTAGACGAGCACGTGAGTGTAACTGGTTATCGCAACCAACAGACTACAACAAAGTAACTTATACAATTTCTCTGAAAGGGCTACCCCTTTTCGCTACCGGCTACCCCTAAATAATATTCAGTGCAACGCAGTTTTCTGTACAAATACGACAGTTAAGAGTCGCATAGATGATAATTTCGGAGAAATTACGTGTAAGCCTAGATCATGCACCGAGACAAAGACATCAGGTTTGAATTGATACTTATTGTGTAAATTTGAACGGTTAAGATTGGTTCCCAGAATTTTATTCAATCTAATGCTTAAGTTGACTTTCCGAAGTAAGCTTTTATCCTTTCTATCTTTAATGGCTTTGTTTAAATAGCTCTAATCGAATTAATACTTCTTCTGTCTCGATTGATTCCTTGTGTTCAATATATAGACAAACAAAACAGTGTATCCATTTGATCTAACTAAAAGTTAAATATAAATGCAATAAGCTTATTAAACGTATTTGTTCCAGTGATTCGAATAAAAACTATATGGTACAGTTTTTGGTGACTAATACGATTGACACAACGGCCACAACCACCTTCCAGTGCGTTATCTCTGTCATATAGGGAATGGTAGTTTCAGCTTTCAAAGAAACAGCAGAGTAATTGTCAATGGGAGTCTCGTATAATGTTCCGCAAAGGGTCATTGAATGCGGTCCTCTGACGTCAAAACGGTCGCAATTCATGGCCTTTATACTAACGTCGCTATGTAAAAATGTGTTTGACGTCACGTAAAAGCTCCACTATCATGAATGTTCTGAACGTCAGAAGGTCGCTTTCCAAAGATAAAACTACCTCACTTGCCCACTTCCCGCGACTCCCATTATAGCTGATCGCACAACAGTCCCTTGTGCTCAAATGTAGACTTTTTTCTATTTGGCTCATAATTGTTATGTTCGCTATACATTTTTTAAATGCGTCCCAACGTTATCTGTTGTGCTTTATCATTGATTTGCGACGGACAAAAGCTGAACATGTGTCTATTGACGTGTAAAGATACCCCGCTAATCCCTCTCTCGGTCCATCGACCATCCGATCCAACTTAAAGCCACAAAACTTTGAGACTTTTGCCTATCATGATTTGACGTTTAAGCCCCCATCTTCATAATGCGAACGTCAGAGCAAAATTCAGACTGCCAAAGGATACGCATTATTCGATGGAACAATCGTGGGAATTCTCACGCCAAATATAATTAAACCGTTACAACCAAATCATTCTTACTCCCGCATAGCGTAAGTTGACAAGTTCAAGACCGCCTAACCCCACCCTCACATACAATCACATACCCTTACCGCAAAATAAATCAGAATGAAAACCAGGTGAGTAGCGATAGGGAATTCCGTCATGGTTAAATTCTTTAACGTTCTCGGAAAAAAATTAGAAAAGTTAAAATTCTGGACTTACAACACACAGTCCTGCTACGCAAACTCCACGAAGTCGCGCTCCACATTCCGTGCCATCTACCACTTGCCTGGAGAACTGTACAACGAAGTGACCTCTTCCATAGGGTGTACAGGCCAGGGCACACGCACCAATCTTACTGTAACTCCCCGACTTGGCTCCAACACATGGATAACAGTAAATATTTATATATACAGTTATAAGACAAATGTCGCAAATCCGGCCCACTGTGGAATCAACAAATATTTATATATACAGTTATAAGACAAATGTCGCGAATCCCGCTCCCGCTGTGGAATAATTCCGATTTTCTTTCTCTATAGAAAGGATTAAATGTTGCTGATCTATTCGATAAAAGAGACACTTTTTAAAAAATATATGCATGGATGAATATATCGACAGGTTTGACAACAGTACAAATCTCTCTTCAAACGTTTGCTGTTCCCATCAAAAACACAACCAAAATTGTTTCACGATGGTCATAATAACTTCAAACTGGAAAACAGAGGTGGGGAATATTATGTATTTTATCTAAACAGCTTGCGGATCGCAAAGGTGGATCTTACCGAATCCAACGAATGACCAATCACGGGGCTGCTCCTTTAAGCTTTTAAATGACAGTGATTTAACCTATAGTGTGTCTTGGTATTGGGCAATTAAGTCCTTTAATGAAGTAAACAGTGGAACGCCGTTGATGATTATGTCAGATCCCAATAAGCGACAAGACGAATGAGGCAACTGATTTTGATAGGGAATGAGGCAGCTCTAAAAGTCCATATCTGAAGTTCAGATTGTTTGTTTGTTTAGTTGGGGTTTAACGCCGTATTAAATTTATTTTACTCAGATGATGGCGTGCCAAACCAAGAATGGGTGAAGGAAAACCACCTCCGAAACAACGGACAGCAAAAAAAAACATCACAGGACAAATACAGGACACTCATAAGACAATACAAAGACATGACAAACATATCAGCTTCCTGTTCCTCTTTAGCTCAGAGAGCACCAGGGCAACAAAAAGCTCCGTGCATCCACCCGCCTGAAGTTAAGAAGCCTGTTACACATAAAAACTATAATCAGTTTATACTTTGCCTACCTGTTCTATAGGGTACCCAGGCGTGGTAATCTCGCCCGCCGTGTTTCCGTCCGTTAAAAAATGAACATTGTAATGCCCGGAAGTCACGCGCTCCAATAGGGCATTGCTGTGGGAAATGACAAATAATTCTAATATATCGCTGCTACTGCAGATGACAATGAATAAGAAGTTAGCAATAAAGGCCAATTCCATTACACAGATCTACACATAATATGTAAAGTATGAACTCGGGAAAGCAACAGCTCGATCCTTCACTAGACGTTTATGTATTGTGCACGTATAATCCTTCTTAAACATATGTCTTTAAATATTTATTGAAGTGGATTGTGGATTAAACTGAGTTTATCAGCTGCCAGTCACTGGTTAAGGTGAAACTTCCCTCTGTATCGGACAGGTTGTAATTCATTTTTTTTACACAACTCGAGATTAAGGTTTATTGAGAAGCTTGTCTCTGGGAGTTATCCAGAACATAAGATGATTCTTCGATTGTTATTAATCTAAATCCCTGTGCCAGTCTGATTGCTTTTAGAAATATATTATCAGAGACGTCAAATAGGCTACATACCTGTGTGTTACATGTTTTGGCACTAGTTGATACCCCGCCACAAAAAGCAACATCTACTGGCTGAGGGGTTAACCTGTGGATAACACGTACAGAATGGTCGTTTGTAGCAGCGATATAATCGCAGAATTATCTTCGCTTCGGAATTAATAGAATGATGCTATCGACCAGAAAAAAGGTATAATTAAAGACATTGACCGGTTGATTGATTGATTGATTGTTTGAATCAAGTAAGACATAAGTAAGACATTATGGATTTTCAACTCCTGGATTTATTGAAACGCGACGTTTCAGTGCAGATACGAGCGCCGCTGTTAAGCTAATGAGAGTAAAAACATGAGTTTGGATATATATTTAGTTTGAGGCACCACAGGTCTGAAAACAAAAATCGAACTGGGTTGGTTGGCTTAAATTTGAAAATTGAAAAAGTGGAAATTCAATAAAGTCTTAGTTATTATGTTATCATCCCAGCATCTAAATGCAACTTAAACATGTTAATCACAATGATTGATCGAATGATTGATTAGTTTACAAGTTTATAGATTTGACTTAAGTCATTAATTCTTGAATCCATTAATTAATTAATTTATTAAACTGATGATTTTAATTACCCGAATTTGAAGCAGGCTCTCTGTCTCACTTTGATCCCAATTCCACAGGATCTGGTACACGTTGAGTAAGAGGTCCAGGCTCCCCAGCGGTACTCGGTCACTATCTAGGAAGCGGAAATGATAACGGATGTGACTCAGGCAGACGTGGGATCAATAGGGAGGATGAAATTCCACTTGTTTTTGTAAAACTGATATATGTTTGACACCAACTAAAGCACAATTTTGCAATCGAGAAAACACAAGCTTTCTCTTTTTTTTCCAAATCATAAGGTTTTTTTATTATATATTATAGCGAGTGAAAAGGAAGGCTCTGCACCCCTTCACGCTCTCTCAGAAGTAGAAAGGGCGCAAATGTCCTAAAGTAGGCCTACCAGTTTAATGAGTAAATTATATATTCCAATATTTTTTTTTTTTTTTTTTTTAACAAATGGATGCACGATGCCTCTCTCGTAAAAGTTTTACCATAAATTAGCTTAACCATTTAAATGTTATATATTGTATAATTGATCTGCAGCGAAGCTCCAAACTTGAATTTAGTAGACTGACAGGCCATATAATGCAAGTGTAATATCCCCAATGAATCAATATTGTCTCTTTTGGTAAGGTAAACAGTTCTGCTTTGTTAGAAAATTCATTTGAAAAATACTGCCCTCCGCAAGCGAGCTATTGATTTCTTTTCACATTCTTTTCTTTGACTGTAGACTAATTCATTCTCTGACAGTTTTGACCTGGATATTGACTTCAATATTTTTTTCTCACTTTTATGCCAGCTGAGGTGTTCATACTTTGAAAAGTGACTGGTATAATATTTCGAAAAATATTAACACTAGCACCGGCATGTCAAATAATTACAAGTGATGCTTCATCCTATGTTCTAGGTAAACTCCAATAGAAAAGTTTCAAAATAGATCACTATCTCAAGTTGTTATGCTTGAACCTAATCATCTTCAGGGAAGGCAATTGCCTGTACATGGTTTATTATGTGATAATTAATTAAGAAGCAAATAAGACAATCGGTATAGGTTTACAATAAATCAACTGGTTACCTTGTTTAATAATATTATAAACTGTATAATCATATAGATTTAAATTTGTTATGGCTTCATTTAATAAAACTTTGGAATGTTCATATGATCAAAGATTAACAAAGGATCTAATCAGGGTTTGGCTTTTTTTGTTCATCTGTTTGTATTAAGGATATACTCAATTCCTCAAATAAAATCTCATCGTCATTATTGGATGTACAATAACTTTAACCTGATACAACTACAAGTAATATCACTTGATCCGTCTAAATTGAACCAATATTATTGATATTTGAAACCAAGCTACGTAAGGCTGAGTGGGAGGTAAACTCAACAAGAATATTGTTGCATGACAATAAACATTAATCAAATTTTATTGATATGAACTGTTTTTCATCCAGATTATGGCTGTTTGTTTGAGTTTACTTAGCACAGGATGGATAAAATTTTAAAACAGAGCAAAACACATTTTATTATGGGTTTTTTTTTTTTGTTTTTTTTTTGTGATGTATTCAATTACATCCTGTGATTGTCTTGTCTCTGTTGCCAGTGGCATCTATCGTGGTTTTCCTTACCCATTGGACTGGCACACCGTCATGAAAGCAAGACAACTTTAAGTACAAGGCTTTACCTCGATAATTAAACCATTTTATGATGGTGATATTTGTCTGTTTTTATAGGGGTTGAACTGGGCACTTAAGGTTATTTCACTCAAATGATGGCATGGGAGAAGAAAACTAACCCAATGTTGCCCTTTCTTTGCGTCAACAACATGGCAACAGAATGCTCCCTGTACCGTTATAAATAGCGTATGCCCTTGGACATGGTGTTAAAAAGCAATGCTATTTGGTCACATTCATAAATTTTGACTGGTTGGAGGGTAGTTCCTGCTGCTCTAAGGGTTAACTGAACGGTAACAAGAAGCTAATCTGTTAGTGATGAATTTGTATTATATCTTGTGATAAGACTGTTCTGTCTTTCTTTACTGTCAATCTGAATGGTGTTGAGGGTAGTTTGGACTAGTTTTCCTTGAGTTTGACATTAAACACCACTCAAAAAAGCTTGAATTATCTAGAACATTATGTGTACACCAAGGCATGAGTTTGCAATAGTGCATTTACATGCTCTAAGTGTTGGGCAGGTAAGCAACATGGTACGGTAATCTGATAATGTAAAATAATGCCGGTAAGCCTACAGCAGTTAAAATGTGTATGATATGGTAGGATGGACATTTTAATAGACATTATCATTTGATCATAGATCACCAGAGTGACAAATGATAAACAACTGAAGATCATATGTTTAAGATTCCAATTATAAAATAGTGTCTGATAGTCACACTCTTCAATACTTAATAATTGTTGATATTTGTTGATAGGGGATAATGTTAAAAATGTTAATTATCGTCCTTCAGAGTTGTGATTTGGACATCCATGCTAGTTGTATAATGCACTGTGAAAACTGGTATATGTTACATTGACAGCAGGACATGACTAGGTAATAAGGCATACGCGACGTACATAACAAATACCTGGGCATATTAACAGTAGTGACATAGATGCCGAGATCTGTATCTCTGAAAGTCCATTATACACTGTTACGAACGGGTAGAGGCCTTTTTAAACGGTACCACGTAGCCAGTATACTTTATCAATGGGTTGGGTTTTTTTTTCGCAGACAGATTAACAGATGTTTAAATTTAAAAATAAAACCCAACTGTCATATACTAATGTCCACGGCATTGAAGACCAGCAACAAACGATGACGTCACATTTAAGACCTGTGCATTTTTAGTTGTGAGGAACTCTGGATAATTTCGTCCCTGATCAACCACTGCGTATAGAAATTGTTTTGGTTCGGACGACTGGCTTAATATTTGCCAATTTAGTAACCTTTTATGGACCATTTAACAGGCACATATTGCACTACATAAATGCTTTTCGTTTTGTTAGAAACATTATGACCAAGGAACGCAAGAACTTCCCATAATGCATCATTTTTAAAGTTGCGTTCCTTTGAATTTTCTTGTGTGCTATGTCACATCATACGTTATGACAGGAGGCTCGGTCCCCAATGCCGGTTAGGTTATCTATATGGCAGTTGCATACTTCTAGTTAATAAACTTCTGATATTATAGATAACGTTATATATCCATGTTAAATTATACAACAGTTCAGGATTATAAGGACATAAATCAGTTCCTATATATCAATATATATCGATGTTAAATTTGGTAAATAAGCAATCAATCAATCAATATCGTTTATGTTGAAAATAGGAAATCAAATATCGGACTGTAAACTGAAGATGTTTGTTTCGGGTAGTGCCAGGGATGTTTCTTCAATCCAGTGGGCTGACACGCCTTCATATGAGTGAACCAGCTTTAAGTACGACGTTGAACACTAATCAAACAAACAACGAATTGTAAGTGGAAGCAATCTGAGTCAAAATGACCAACATGTGCGATCAAGATCAAGACGACAAACACTGGAAAGAAACATCGCCATAAAGCGCTTCGCCAAGACTTCCGTTTTAAGACTTGCGCAGTTAAAAACATCGCGTTAAATTTGCTGAAGATAGGAGTCGAGTGAGCACAGGGTTGTGTTGTTCAAAAGTTAAGGCAGGCTTAAATATGTAACCTCACAAACGAATTCAGTTGTGACGTGACGTCGTAGAACAATGGTTTAAAGTTAATACACTTTTGAACAACCGGGCCCAGATGTCTAACGTCGAGTCGGCGCGTTTTACAACAATCTTGTAATTTACATTGCCAGATTATAATCTGTTACTATTTAAAGTGTAATTGTCTTGATCGGCCATTGGGTTGATTTGAAGAGGAGAACGCGGGATACATGTCCTAATAGTATGTATATGATATTTTTGGAAAGCTTGTAACTTGAATAGTCAGGAAGACAAATATGTAAATTTATTGATCAGTTATTGAAACTGTATTTTCTTCGCCAATTGAATAAATATCCACACAAAAGAGTAACTGACTTTTTAAGAATAACCTCGGAATTTCGCTTAGAAAGATTTCAGAGGACGTTACTTTCTTTCCAACCTTTGCAACTAGTATAACAATACAAAACCTGCCTTACTGAAAACGTTTTCAAAAATCTAGGTCGAACTTAACAAAACTGTCGTACCCTTTAGATGCCCACGTTTGCAATTTAAAATGAAACTATTGTGATGTTGCTACGGTCAATCGTTTTCGACAAATAATCAGCTTTCTGTGCGGAATCATGTTACTGATTTAACCACCGGACCGACACGGCAACAACTGCCAACAAAATCAAATAAAGGCTCAAATTTTGAACTATTTGTAATTGGAATGTCGATCTAATTTGGACACTATCATAAACATCATAATATACAAAATACAATTTAAGGTTTTATGGAATACAACTTCCGGTTTGCCATAGGTGCAACGTTTCAATATCTGTTCAGATCTTGTTTGCTATACAGTTATAAAATGTTTTTGTACTGTTACTACTATATCTCAAAAAAACAACTGTGGTGCTTAATCAAGCATCAATCGTTTTCTGACAGGTGATGTAAAATTAAAAGCAGAAATATTGTTTTTGCAGAACCGATTCCAGGCAGTCACAATGCGACAACTCACGTGTAAAACCATGAATTATAGACAGATAACCTGTGTTGATATGTTTTTTTCATGTAAGCAGAATACGGACATAACAATACCTTGAAGCCAATGTCTGCATAATGGTTGATTACGAAATGGGATACAGGCGGGGAGGTGGAAGAAAAAATTAACAAACCGATTCTCAATGTCCATTTAAAGCGGTTGATTGGCATACGGATTCGTGTGATTCCTGACTCATCAACGAAATACAACTAAATCGTCAAGGTAATACTATGCCACCAAACTGTTATCGTGAAACTTTATCGTATAAACTTGAAACAAAAAGGTAAGATTCATTGATCAACTAAATAAGCCCTTGCATTCAGTAATCGTTACGGTCGTAGCTAACTTCAAAACCATTTGTGATTTCAAATAATAAACATTTTAAGGGTTATGCAAAGTTGGCTACAAAAAAAACCAGAACCGCAAAATCTCGCGAGAAATTTTAGATTGCCATATCATAGTTCGATTAACTGAAGCTAATAGGCATACAATGACCGAGAGTTGCAAAAAAAAAAAAAAAACCTACCAGAACAAAATCTCTCGAAAAAATTTCGATTGCCATATCATAGATTAATTGAAGCTAAGAAGCACACAACCACCGAGAATTGTAAAAATGATCAGAATTTAAATAAATGGTTACAATCTCCGGCACCATTTAAGCAAATGTCTGTGTTTCATTCGTAAAGTAATTCTGAGGACAATCGGATAAATAATGAAAAGAACTAATGAAACTATTGAATTTTTGCATTTACCGAACGGCTTTTAAAATGCAAATGGCTTTTCCGCGGAACCTAATAAACAAACCAAAGGACTGTTGGCAGTATAACTCCAGAGAGAGGGACGAGGGTAAGTGGGTGGTACTGGTAGGCTGGTAACATAAGTACAGTGTATATTAATTCGGTCATATACTTTTGTGTATCTTTATCATTGCTATTGTGTTAAACTTTCCTTAACCTATACATATGGTCTTCATTTTAATTGCTAGCCTTGACGTGATTTTCCCTGAAGCAGCTGGTGAACATGTGCTACTGTTTAGCTTCTGTATTTCCTCAACCGACACGAAAGTTAAGTGAGGGTTTGTAAGAGAACAATATCAAACCACTGTGGCTGAGGTAACTTAAATTATATCGGATATTCACCGTTCGTTATCTCATAAGTCTTAAACTTAACATTATATTCTTGCCCTTTCACAACCAGGTTTATTTGAGCTTTAGGGCATAACTTCAAAGCGAAATATTGTTTGGTTTACATGTCACAAACGTAAATACTCTTACATATGGTTGCAGTTCTGCAAGCAACACAACGTTCAACAAAATATTGACTAATAATCGTCGATAATAAAATTATTTTTCTATTCGTTGACTCTAGCAAACTGATCACCTAGCAAAACAACTAACGTTATGTTAACACGAGTCTGGTTATCGATCTGAAATGTGTTTTCTCGTTCAGTCTTTTGCCAAAGGATTCGTTCTTGCAAAGCTAAATTTCTATGCTAAATTGTAAATCTCAGTTTTTGGATGAAATATCTAGTTTATACAAGTTTGGAATATTATCGACCCATCCCGCTGATGGCCGGAGATAGCCGAGTACAACCGATTGGAGATATTGCTGACAGGGTTAAAAATCTACTCACAGGTTTTCCAAGGGATGGATTAATCCCGAGCGCAGCTTCAAGAAGCAAAGTCAGAAGCAGGAGGAGGTAGGCTACTGAGGTTAAGGACTGAGACACTACGGCTCTCCGGGCTGCCATTGGCACTATCCTATCATTCAGTCAGCACTTATTTCAAATAGCTGGTGGACACTATTTCAACCATCCTCCATGAGCTGGTAGTGTTTAGGTTAGAAGCGGCTGTACAAAAGGACGGGGTGGCTGACTGATGTTTAGTATTGTACATGTGTTTCCTGGTACCAGTCAGCCTACATGACCGTCAAGGAAAGCCAGAACACCGGTAGCCTGAGGTTCCTGACTTCCGCCATCACTGCCACATGTTTCTGTGAAAGTAACTCCATCTTCTCGATCAAGGCCCGGACTACCAACGAACCGTACTGATAGACGGCGTTCGTTGTCACGGTCTTAAATCTTCATTTGGCTGGCATGATTTCAATTGATGTCTCACTCAACCCTCCCCGGTCTCGTTGTTCCGTACTATTTGATTGCCAAGGACAGTGAAAAAAAAAAATCACAAAAGGGCGCGGAGAAAAAGCAAGGAGTGCGATTGCGTTCATTCTTTCGCGAAGTATTTGCGTACTTTATGTATGAAAAATAAATCGGGGTAGGCCTGGATCTTTTGTCTCCAATAAATTTCAGTCAAAACTAATAAAAACAGAAAAAAGACTATAGGCCGTGAAAAGGCGCTCTTTTTCTTTACCTTTGTTTCAGTTTGAAGTGCGCATGACAGGAACACAAAATGTGTGCGGCATAAAACGGAACGTCAACCTTGCTCTATCCTGTTGCAATTTTTTTTTTTTTTTTTATCAGGAGGGGAAGGGCAACTATTATCTTTACTTGTGAAAAGAAGAGCAAACCACGAAAGGAAGCGATCATCCTCAATAAGGTCGTTAGCCCTTTCTTTGTGAATATTTTTATTATTATATTATAATATCAGAAATATATCATATCCACATGTTAAACATGTTCCCTTACAGAAGAATCTCATAGGATCCTGTAGGATTTTGTAGGATAATTAGAAAATACTAGGATTCCATAGAAAAATCCAATAGGATATTTTTCTAAAGGTTTTACAACGCAAAACGGTGACGTTGGCTAGCTCTTGAGCCTTCCGAGTCTCATCAGTATGTACAGCGTGGAGAGCTTTTTGGTCTGATGACACCAATAAGCAAGGTCGAAAAGTAGGCCTATTACTGGACCTGTTGGAACTTGGTCTAGGATTTCCCCCAAAATATTAAAACAGGATGGCAAAGTAACGAGTGTGTATGAACGCGCCATTTCGTGTTCCTTTTTCACATTTAATAAAAAGAGAACACAAGTTAATTAGCCCTTTGGTTTCGCCTTTTGAGATTCAGGGGCAAGGCTGGCCACGCAGGTCCATGCATTTCTTTTTTTGCTGTCCTTCGCACTTTTAAATTAGACGAAAAAACGAGGTTGACAGCTCCCTTAATATAAGTCACTCCTTTTTACCTGCCTCGCTCACTGTAAAGTGAAACTAATTGGTTGTCAACTCTAGGCCTATCCAACGAAAGTGCGGGGCGGAAGGGCGAGATCCGCAGCGTCCTTTCGTACCTCGTGCGTTTAATCTTTCCTCATGCCCAAATTTTGCTTACCGGAAATATATTTACCACATAATGCTTACGATCCACATTCTTTACAAAACATAGTGAATGTCTTATAATTTAAGTTTTCGAGTCAAAATTATCACACTGTCACATTGAGGTCGATTGATTAAAATCGATGAATCAACTCCTGTTCAACAAAAGCTCCCAGAAAAAAGCTTCTAAATATATCGTTATCTTAAAGCTTTTATCTACTTAAATCTATTTAAGTCAAATAGATTCAAAATGTGTAATTTTATTTTAAAAGTACGTTATATTCCAAAACCAAGAGGGATATAAACTGAAATCTTCCAATAACGCGGAATGTGTTAACTGGTTGATATGGAAAAACTCCATGTCATTAGGGCGACGATCGTGTCATTTTGAGGTCACGTGCGCATTGTATTCGAAAACTACCGAGTGTATTACATAGAGTATATGAAATCAAGGGAGCTCACTCGTGCAGCCAAACTTCAATACTACCTTACCGGTGTCGAAAAATCCAGTTTGACCAAGAAAAAACACTTCATAGATTTTAATCAGCACATTATTAATACCGAACCACTATACCAGGGATGAAAGATTTTATTTATTTAGTAAAACATTTAAATACAATTTGAACCCGTCAACACAATTCAACACAACACTAAATTATGGGGGTGATAGTGGTGCTGAACTGGAAGTTTTGCTGATCACGGTTTTTCTATAAAAATACACCCTTCTTTTCCAAAAAAGGAAAACAGGTCTCTGCAATTAAGTCAAATTGATAATCCCCCTTTTGTGTTATATTTGAGGTATTAAACCTAGTAACATTTTGAATGTCCAAATGTAGTGATCGTGACTTCCTGGTAAGACAGTACTGGTGCGGGTTTATCCCAAAGTTCCCAGTCTGCGTTAAAAAGCTAGATGGTACTTGATGGTTACAAAATGTTTGTATGTGTGTTAACGAAGAAATTCTTAATAGACGGAG
>JARFOD010081285.1:0-19543 GCA_031763545.1 Mopalia muscosa | reverse complement strand
GATGCATCGCCATCATTTATGAAGTTAAGATGCTGTTATCATCTTCACTGAAGCGTATGGTACAGCTTCCGTTGCTATGAACACCATCCTCAATCATAATCAAGCAGGTCCACATGTTGTTGCCATTATCAATGGGGTCGACATGTCCTGACCATTATCAGCGAGGTCAACATGTTGTAACCATTATCAATGAGGTCGACATGTTGTTACCATTATTAGTGAGGTTGACATGTCCTGACCATTATCAGTAAGGTAGACATGTCCTGACAATTATCAATCAGGTCGATATGTTGTTACCATTATCAATGAGGTCGACATGCCCTGACCATTATCAGTGAGGTCAACATGTTATTACCATTATCAATGAGGTCAACATGTTGTTACCATTATCAATGAGGTCGACATGTTGTAACCATTATCAGTGAGGTCGACATGTCGTTACTATTATCAACGAGGTTGACATGCCCTGACCATTATCAGTGAGATCGACATGTCCTGACCATTATCAATGAGGTCGACATGTTGTTAGCATTATCAGTGAGGTCGACATGTCCTGACCATTATCAATGAGGTCGACATCTTGTTACCATCATCAGTGATGTAGAGATGTCGTCCCCAACACAAATGTAGCTATAGATGTTGTTCCCCACACTAATGAAGCTTCATGTTGTTCCCAACATTAATGAAGCTACATGTTGTTCCTAACACTAATTAAACTACATGTTGTTCCCCACATCCATGACGCTGTATATTGTTCCCATCTCCATGTTGTTCGTATCACCAATGGGGCTGTACGTTATTCCTATCGCCGAGGAGTACGTATGTTGATCACATCGCCAGTGAAGCTGTATGTTGCGGATATTATTATAATGCATATCGGTTTTGAGATTTTGCTCAGATGAGAGAGAAAGACAGAAACGAACACAACATTGAATGTTATTGACACACGTGAAAACACGTATCTGTAGCTATTTAAACTCAATCACATGCACATGTATTATTATTTTAACGAACGTCCTTGTAGCTTTTTTAATTAACCAGTATACACCTAAACTCTGTGTTGGTTTAAGTCATAAAAAGCACGACTTGATAAAAAGTAGGGCCCAGCCCACTGGCCGATGAGGTCGTGGACACAATATGTTGATAGAAGAGAGCACAGGAACGATTTCTAGGGAGGGTTCGGAACTAACATCTAATACTGATCCACGAGCTTAAATATTTAATTTTTTAAAATCAATATTAATGTCCGTACATATAGGTCATAAAAAGCCTGTGTTCATATTTATTAATAAATCAATGCAGTTGTTTTTATATGTTTGCAAAGCACATACTTCTGAGTAAATGCAAGCAAGAGAGGCGCGGTTAGACACAACCAAACGATTTGGGCTGGTAAATTTAAATCTCTTGCACATGGAATCAACACTTAATACGTAGGTTTAAATTCTAAGTAAAACAGGTGTAATCATTTTTGCACATACGTGAAAATCATTTTCACAAATCTGAATAAACATTTTTTTTCAGATGTGCGAAAGAGAATCTCAAATATGTTAAATATACAATTATTTCACATGTGTGCAAAAGATGGAGAAACGGTTTATCCCCTTGACTCAGAAGCCTACCTGTGTGTTTGTTGTACATTATATCAATCTCAGGTAAGACTCGGAATCGTTCGGTTTTTAATCAGAAGTATACGAATCCATTCCATCACATTTCTAATACATTTGGTAGAAAATTGGTGGCTTGAGTGTGGTGTTAGGCCGAAATATATGATTGCAGACGGCAAATGTCTGATCTATTCCCGTCGGAGCATTAATTCCTGGTGTTGTGTTTCCTGACCCCGATCCTGGTCGATTTGGTTTCCATAAAGTGTCTAGACTGTACATGGGTTGAGCTGTTATGCGTTTTTCCTGAGAGATTGTGGTAAAAACATAGTGTTTATGTTAGGTTTCTAGGCTACACAGATATCGCCGTCTTTGGTGTTACAACAGTACTTCTACCTGACGATAAACCATGTCATATTAGAACTTTAAGTTTAATTGTTTTTGTATTTTTCACCAAACCAAAATTATAGAAACATATAAAAGATAATTATTTTTCTTGAAAAAGCGCTTAATGCGCTTATATTTGATTCTTGTCTTTTACTTTGTTACATATACATTGAATAAGATAATATGATGCGGTCATTGACTATTGAAGTTCTAGCATTACTGCATCAAATGTCTTTTATTTTTCGAAATGTTCTAATTTTAAATTAATGTTTGTATTTGTGCGTTGCTCTTACAATTTGTATTACTTTTCACAATTTGTGTATTACTCTTACAATTCACATTAATTTCCACAATTGGTGTATTACTCCTACAATTTGTATTACTTTTCGCAGTTTGTGTATTACTGTTCCTAATATGTTTTATTACTATTCGTGTTTTGTTCCAAAATGCGTGTTTCTGATCCAAATGTATATAACTGATCACAAAGTGTTCAACTTATCACACTGTGTATAGCAGATCAAAATGTATATTACAGATCAAAAATTGTATAATTTACAAAAATGTGAATAATTGAACAAATTTGTATAACTCATCAAAATTTGTATAACTTATATGATAATGTTAGGAATGATCGAAATTTATAGTTATATTCAAAATATGTTAAATGATGAAAATGTGTTCCGTGATCACAAATTTTATTTTACTGATCAAAATTTGCTTAATTGATCAATATGTATATATAACTAATAAAATATTGTATTACTGAACACTGTATCGTTCTATTACAATCTCAAATTTGTATTAGTACAGGTACGTAGCTTACATTAAAAGCGAAGTTTATCCAGATAGATCCATTTATAAGTATTCTAAGCAAACGTACTCAAGTAAAGACGAATAACAATCGATTA
This sequence comes from Mopalia muscosa, assembly GCA_031763545.1. Lineage (NCBI taxonomy): Eukaryota > Metazoa > Mollusca > Polyplacophora > Chitonida > Mopaliidae > Mopalia > Mopalia muscosa. The sequence continues at coordinate 16,647 of JARFOD010081285.1, read as the reverse complement.
AAGAAAAATAAATCAACTTTGAGGCTTTAATTGAGTGTTTTTACAAGTGTAGGTTTAGTTTACATTGGTAGTTCATATTCAGTGTTGCCTAGTCGTAAGGTAGATTGAGCACGATCGTTTCCCTTGAAGTCGGCGTTAGGTTTCCCCACACAGATGTTGAAAGTTTGATTTCTCGTACTTTTCAATTCTCTTCAATATACATGCACTGTTCTCTGTTAATAATATAACCCTGATACATTACTACAATTCAACAGCCGGTGTTTAGTTATAAGTAAAATAAACAATAAGAGTGATTTCAATAAAGGCCAGTGTTTGCCTCACCACGCACATATTGGCCAGCTCAGCAGGTAAATATAACTAAACTGAAATGATATTTTCCGCCCAGGACTTGTGGCGGCTACAGAATGATGAACAAACACACGTTAATAAATAAAAAATAAATGGAATGACTGGAACTCAAGATACAAGTTGCTTTTATTTTAATAAACTTCTTACTCGACTATGGCCACGTTTTTCTACCATTTATGTCTATTCCTTCTCAAGCAATCATTTTTAAGGGTGTTTTGCGTGTAATGAAGTCTTGTTCATAAACATTTAGAGGGCATTCTGTTCAATATGCCTCAATGCTTTCTTAGAATAACATTTAAATTTTTGTCTATTCGACAAAATGGAAGATATGTTTATGGCCATGGAAGACATCTTTTGTATTACCACATTTCCGTTACTTACTGAAATATTCAAACAACTCCACATTTCATACTTAATTCCAGTCACCCTACTATTTAAACTTCAAATTAACTAAAGGAAATGTGTTTTATATATATATATAAATTACAGTATATTGCAGCTGGCAGTCAATTAAAAATATAATCGTCACTTTTAAAGTTTTCTTATCATAAGTCCGTAAAGGTATTTATTCTCTTATGTTGTAGGATGAGTTTAAACAACATTTGGTTTGATTCACAAGATTGTCGTTTAAACGTAATTCAAAGGTTGTCAAAATAAAATAGACAGTGAACTGCACGTGGAATTCAGATAATCATTGAAGCTAAGAAACTCTGATTTCTCTTCTTCAAATCTTTGTCTTTTCTAATCTTTATTTAGAGATCGAGGAAAAGTCAACGTATTACGCATGACCGGAATTGACATTTCGGCCTGTTTGCCGAAGATATCCGAACTAAAACGTGCCGTGAAATGCGCTCTGTGTTTTATAACTAGGAAACTACTCAGTTATCCTAATACCTTTTTATTCGTAGCTTTTCGTAATGAATGAATCTTCTGAGAACTACTTTCAGATGGGTTATTTTTTAAACGTCAACAAAAAGTTCTGGGTTCGAATCCCAGTTGAGGAAAGGACAATTTCTCTCTTCCTTTATTCAAAAAATATTCTATTGAAAACGGTACAGATTTTTAGCATCTGCATTAATAGATTCATATAAAAAATATTTACTTTGATTCAATTCTTCTCTAAATCTCCTCTTGTGATCAAAATATAAACTCCTTCTGGAAATTGTAAATGAAGCGAACAAAACTAAAATTGACATGAGAATGTCCATTTTTTAAAACCTGTTTCAGTAGAATCAAACATTTTATACCAATGTTCACTGTTTACTATATATAACAATATAACACAAGGCTTTATGCCTCTCAAACAAGTTATATATAACAATGCCACGAAACCATTTCATCAGAGTTTATAGTAATGGTGTTGGGCGACCAATTATGTATTTAGATCAAGTTTTATTGTTATTGCCTTTATGTTGATGCGGATGTTTTGTTTTTGTTGGTGTGAATAATTAAATTATTTTAATGTAAAGAGAGACGGACTGATATATAAACAAAATAGAACAGCGATTGTTTTCCTGTTCAGCTCTTCATCAGAGTTAAAACGTTAATGAATGTAACTTTTTATAGCAAACATGCAATAACATATTAAAAGTAAACAAATAAAGTGTTCATAAGAAATAATATTTACCTGCACTACGTGGACAAAGTCGAATTGTTGATGTAAACTAAACGGTGTTAAAACACGTAATTTTATAATAGATTCTTCACCACAACGAGCACTTTATACGTAAAGGTAAATCGTGGTCGCTCGAGCAGAATAATAGTCGTATTGTCTCAAAGGGAACATTCTGATGGTCGCGGGTTCGATTCCTGTGCGGGCCTCAAGCTATTTTTTTCTTTTTTTTGTGGACTTAAATATGTTTTAACTTCAAAACAACGAAAATACTAAATGAATAGTCAGATACAGGGAGAGAGAAGGAGGTTTGATGTTGTTCGACATAGAACCTATCGTCCGGGACATTTACGACCAGCTGTTGGGGAAGGAGGCCAATTCATCAGGCCCGGTAAACTTTGCAGGTTTACCCAAGGATCAATGTCAGACTGTAAAGCCCAGTCCTTCTCCTCTCTATTATCTACATTGCTCATTCCGATCCGCACCTTTACTGCTCTAATTTATTTCCGTGAATAAACTGTGACTTCTAGACAGTGAATTACAAATCCCTGGGGTTGTCCTCAGATTTCCGTATTTTACTTACTCACATAGCGAATCTATAGTGGGAGCAAACTACAACTGCTTTCCAAAAACACCAATGCACCTGGGTATGATATTTTTCTAAAGAGTGGCACCATAACAACACAGAATAGCCAATAGTACGATTTCAAGTAAGTTAGGCTCTAAAATTCAATACTTTTGACTCAGATACCACTCGACGCACCTTTTTTTACAAATATTTTGAATTCTTACAGAACACGAATCACCAACAGCTGAAATGTCCGTCCGTTGGCCTTGCTGTCCACAAACTTTGTACTAATGGTTATGGTTTTGGTTTATAAATTACTGATGCCTTCCATACCAAATTTGTGTTATTATTTCTAGTTTGAAGCCAAGATAATAGTTGAAAATTATTTACCAGACACCTTTGTTTTTTTAGGTCTAACGCTGTCCCCTGATTTTTCACCTGTCATCACACTTTTTATCCACTCCGAAAAACTGTGTGTTTATATTTTTGGACAAAATGTATTAGCGTGAATCAATTTAAATTACGCACTTCAGATTGATTTGTTTTTCGCAGACTTCCAAATGACAATGTATACGCACAAGACAAATTTTCCCAGCACGAAATAAATATCCATTTACAGTAGTTAAACTTCGAACATTGTTTGAAAATGAATTATATAACGTCTGTATTGTGGGGTGTTATGATTCACAAGTCTGCCAGTTGTTACCAAGAATAAACTATATACCTATATAACACACAGTTTATTGATATTCTGTTTAAAGTAAGTAAATTGATCTTCCACATTCCATCAAATTACAGATTTTCATAATACCCAATACAACGGTTTAGATTAATAACCAACATACCACAATTCGACAAATTCGTCTTTATTTTGCTTTTTTTAAGTATATGTTATAAGAATTCCCAACGGCTCAACTTTTACCATTAAACCAATTCAAGCATGTAAGTTTTGATTCTTAACGTAAGAAGGTTACTTTTATATCTTAGTATTCCTGCAAAGATAATTTAAAAAATAGTGCAAGATTCCAAAGGGACTCCATACCCAACTGTTGACAAGAAGGATCTAAATTATACCCTGGATATAAATGTCTCACACTCAATCCCCGATCGAGGTAGATATTACTTGTTATCCACGAGTTGTTACAAGTGAATTATACTCAGTCCAAGGGTTAAGAAAAAAATTGAAATAACAAACTAACGTGTTTTTCATCATGATTAGAATGTGGTTGTCTTAGCATATAATGTCCAAGGCTGAATACAACAAGAAACACGTGACATATAAATTGCGTAAATCACCGACACAGGTGATGAAACAGTATCGCGGGATTTTAGATACTAGTATATACTAAACAGGATCGTGGAAATTTATTTACTTATTTCTATATCCTGCATTAAGACATGCAAATTTTTGGTAATTATAAAAACAATAGATATATGTGTATTTAATATGTCTACCATTGCTTTTAGAAAACAGCACAGACAAATTTCGAATTTGCCACTGTGTAGAAGTGTTCATGTTAAATTTATAGTAAGTGGTAAAAGCGATAGTCAGGATTAACTTCAACTCCTCGCTGTGATTGAGAGCTTACCAGATAGATGTTAAAACACGACTGGGAATTTTAAACGACTTCTCTGCTATCAGAGTACGTCCAAATAAACCGATTCTAGTTAAAACTAAAAACTGCTATTTGAACAAATAATTGTCACGTTTGCAATTGTTTTTGTATGTTGTATCGATCATCATGCTGCTTGTGTGTTATAAATTTGACATGGCATGTTTTTTTATCACTTGTATTTAAATTCTTATGTGAATAAACGAGAGAAAAAACTATCAAAATATAGGATTGAAATGGATATTTTGGTACCGTATCGATAAATTGCTATGCTTCGATTTTCAGTAGAGAAAATATTTACCATACGCAGTTTTCTTAATTTAATTACTGAATCAGTAAGCATTTCGTTTTCCAACTGATTTCCTACAAATATAGAAACATACAAATACACACAATATCAGATTCAAACGGTGTGCGTGACTTTATTGGTATATCTACGATGACTTATATCAACAACAAAATCCAGTTAAATTATAACTGTACACTGCTCGAATAACGGTATCTGATATGTAATTCCGAGCTCCTGTTGTCTTCTGGAAATACGTTTATAGGATAACTTAGATACAGATATTCCAAGCTAAGCTCCAACGATAATTAATTTTAAAAATCCGTATCTTGTCTATTGATCAGATATATATTAGGCCGATATAGAACACGTCCAAAATAAGAAAAACGCAAAAGTAGATACATTTCCCAAGCACAACAACCTTTAAACTATTTAAGTCAGACCACAGTCCTAACAGGGAACATAAATAAATGTATAGTCAAATTATGGATTCTAATTTTAACTTAAACATGAAAAAACAACAAATGATTACTTCTTGTTGTTGGTAAATTCTTACATCAAGTCGCGATGGTACCGAGGTGGTTTTTTTATTCAAATCTGCGAGAACAACAGTAAATCATCTATCATACCTTAAAATTCCTTGACATCTTAAGGAAAAAGTTACGGAATATTCCTAGAATAAAGCACCAGCGGAGTATTCCATAAATTCAAGGAATATGAGATGTAATTTGTCTCGGGGGCAAGAATTATTTCAAACATAGATTTATTGGTTATCCTTATACAGGTTACGAAAAATTCCACACACGGTAAGGAAAATTCGAAGGCGTTATGGAATTTTGTCCATAACTTTGTTAAGTTTAAGAATTCAAATGCCACATATCTCAATTAATTTAATAATCAGGGGTTTTCTTAAATAATCAGTGGATGTGGTCGGGGTAAGTGGCAACATCGAGCCGTTGTGTAAGTGATGTCTTCTCATTCTCCGATCTTGTCATTTTTTGTACCTAGCGATGTTTAAGTTAGCTTCCTTCATACACCGAGCCGACACACCATATGAGTGAAAATACCTTAAGTACGATGTGAATCATAATAAAGGAAAACACCAATCTAAATTTAAAAAAAATGCAAGATAGCAGATTTAAACCCAAAATATGTGGATTGGGTAAAAAGGAACTTGTTGCCATTTGCTGATAGTTACAGTAAGTAAGCCCTTATCACCAGTCTGAAATTAGCATAAAATAATGATAATAATTCCTTTAAAATACGGCCCTGTAAAATAGTAATCTTTGATTTATTGTTTTGACCGGACATAGCATCCTCATAAACAACTCTCTTCAGTTTTATTGCAGTATTTTATGCGAAATTATCAAATGAAATTATCCATACAAGTATCGGACTACGTATAAATTGCGATACAGTTTCCAGCTGTAATTGAACAATCGTGACAAAATGCAAAATAAAAGCAGACAAATTGAGACAAAATAATGGCGAACCGGCTCCTTGACGCTGTTAAATACAGTGTTGTTATCTGAAAGTGTCTGAATTGTGCTTGTAGCAGAGTTATCTCCCTTTAGACGTGTCTCGTTAACAGACGCTAATTATTTCCACAATACACTTACAATCAGATAGCTTGTTCAATTATTACTTACAATGTAGACCTATATGTATTGTTTATGAGCCGGATGTGGATATACATATAATGATGTTTTAAAAACAATAACAGACGAATGTAGATAAACAACACACTAAATTTGGATAGCGCAAGACATTTGTAACATGGCTTAGTACGCTCTTTTAAAAACTGTTTCACACTTTATCTTATGGAATAATTTAGACTTTCGCTCAGGCAAAAAAACTATGGCGGTGCATAGGGGATATGCTTGTTTTTAAATTTATTTTATAAATAAACAAAATAAAAAACAAATATTATCAAATGAATAGGCCTATATGTGCAGCATTAAAGGTCCATATGCGTAAGCTTATTGTAACTTTATAAAAATCGGGTTTATTTATTCAAGAAAAGGTTGATATAACTCAAAAAATAGGGTAAGCCCATAAACGATTTATTGAATGTGACTAGCAAGGTTGTGCTTGGTCAAATGGTAGATCAGTTGTAACTTAGTGGCTTACAGAGCTAAGTCAACCCCAAGGCAGACAAATCTGGCAGATCAGATTTGGAGTAAGGGAAATAACTCTACACGGTTACTACAAATTTATCAGATTTGTCTCCCGTGAGTGGCAGCGAGCCCTTCCTGACTGGTCAACAGAATCACTGTAGGCCAAGCCGGTTAAATTCGTTGATTTAATATAAGACAATATCTTTATTTGTACTTATTTTAATTTTTAGAAAAATATCTTATGGATTATCGTTTCAATATTGCAACTATTCTGCTATATTTTGTCAGTAGTCGATGAACGATACGAGTTAAATCCTCTAGAAAAGATATCACAAAGAGCCTCCGCCGGGCAAAAAACACAGGGAGAAATGACTGGCAGGGTCAACACTCCGACTGAGCTACAGAGGTTAACGATATACATACAGAATACAAGGGATTAACAGGTTTTTATGCTGCAATCCGTGTAATTGGCATTTTTAATGCTATTTATGCTTCTCATACTGAACCAACCAAATATTACAGTATTCAGATACAAGCACATTAAGATTGATACTATGTATAAACGGTTGTATCAATGTAGGTGTCAATCAATCCACGAAGCAGGGTTTATCACTGAGGTAATCTGCAGCCAGAAGAAAACTGAAACCAGTTTTATATTTTCATGCGGAATGATCCTATGTGTTGATTGCCCTGGTGTCCCTCGAGTAAAAAGCCGACTGGAACCTGAAATATCCTTAAAGTGGGGGAAAAAATATATAAGAAGTGAATGCCATAAAAAATAAAATTCTGGTTTGTTTGATTATTTCATACAAGTTAAATTTGTTTACTTGCGATCTATACGAAATTCCGCATGTTACAACACTTTCACTTTTGACAAAACCTTTACTGGCTGAGGTGAGAATGTGATTGGTAACTGTCATTTGCATTCCCACCTCCTCGTATAGGAGAGTGTTGTCCATAATGAAAGCGTTATGACATGTTTTGGAATAGGTGGCAATTTAACAAAGTTAACGGGTATGAAATTATCAAACGTAATCAATATTTTGTTTATGAAACTCATTTATTATATTCCTTCTCCCCCTCCCCATTTCATTAAATCACTGGAAACGTCTTCAATGTGACTAAAGCAAACCGGACAATATTTCATGCCAGTTCAAATGTGTCTAACATAAGATGCATTCATCCTATCGACACAATACGCGATTCCAATAATTGGTTCTATATGCAAAAATAAATGTGTTTTCTTTTATTCTCACTCAGCATTCTCACTTTTACCTTAACGCTACGACCTTAGTTAATCACATTGCTTTTTCGGGTGACACCACGATTTAGTTGGTCACGTGACCCATCAGCCATTCTCGAGCTCCAGAAAATGGATGACAAATTGGAGGAAAACAAAAGCGGGGAAAAAATAGTCTGACTGAGATAATATGCACGAGTTAAATCAACAAAGACAATGAAGTCATGTCAGTTCGCCAACAAAAGTTTGAGCAGTCCAATTTTGACAACTTCCTTTCTCCATCCTCTTTCTAAACAGAGGAACCTTAGAAAAGAAGAAAAAAATATCAGAGGTTCCCAGAGAAAAGTCAATCGAGTCCGTCATTCTGTTCTCCACTGATTGGGCTCTTAAACACGTCCCTGATTTCTCCCATTAAAAGCCAGTAACAATTTAAGTACGCCTTACGCGTAGATAAATATAAATACGTGTCCTGTTAAAACATTGAAAGAGAATATTTTTAAGAAAATGTTTGTTTTAAAATATACAAGAGCGAACAACCTGATCCGTTACAATATAAGTAACGCTGAAAGAACCATCTGTGAAGGCGTGAACGAACAAATGAATCAACGAACGGTTGAATCAGTGAGAGAATCAGCGTATATATCAACAAATAGCCGAATATTTTCAAAAGATTTCAATAGCACATTACATCTATATAAAGTCTTCCAAAATTGCTCAAACGATGTAGAATTTCTTATTTTACCAATTGTTTTTTTTTTTTTTTTTTCATTTAAGAATTTAAATTGTAAATAGAACTGTAAGCCTTTCTCATATTCGTTTCCTCTTTCACATACGTTTTATTGTTTCTTACCATCGATGAAGCTAATATGTATAAACCACACCTCCATTAAACCAACTGATTAAATAAAATACAGATATGAGTGCTTTGACAAAGTTCAAACAACCCCTACTGTTCTGTTCTACTGTAAACCAACTTTAATTGTGCAGTTTGTTTGAACTTCCTTTCATTAGTAGATTGAGCTACTAGATTTTCAAATTAAAATGAACAAATTCAGCACTCTCGTGAACTATCAACTAAGGCACATGATTTAATTTTGTGATACATGCTTACGTCACGCTTATAACGTGGGCGTCATATTTGCATAGTGTTCAACAATTCGCGTTATGTACTCCCAATATCACATGGTCCTAAAACCGAAAGACAGATTTTCAAGGTTAGGAGGAATTCCCCTTGGGGTTTATGTTTCCCTTTTACACCCCTATAAAATTGACGTTAAAACAATTTATAAGCACCCGAAATGATGATTCAAGCATTATTGAGGTTTTGTGGCCAGTTTTAATTTAACCAATATATAGTTTATAATATTATAATGGAGACAATATCATGGTACCTTAATGCTGCATGGGATTTATCAAGCCAAATGGGTTTTTTTCACAACAGTAAAAATTTATATACAACTAAATATGATTATGCGAAATTGTTATAAATTTTGTTAAATCACGAATTCAATTCAATTTAGTAACACTATAAAATATGAACACCAAAGAAGTTGTTCACTCACATAAGCATGACTTGATTTTTTGTTGGGTACATAATACCACTGATAACAAGGTACGAGTGTTTAAATAAATCATTTAAATACCAATCAATGATACTTGTACTATTCGAGGACAGCATTATTTTGAAGTAGAATTAATACCAAATAGTCCTCAGTTCCATCAGAGTTCTTTAAAAAAGGTTATTTAACTACTGAATCTCTTAGATAAAGGAAACTCACCGAAACACCCTGCACACTGCCACTTTTACATGAAGCAAAAATTAATGCTAACAAGTATTTGACGATTAACTAACCACAGAATATTGTCCACGCGGCACTTTTTAAAAAAAATAATTTTTCAATATTTAATATTGGTAAAATATTGTTTTTCTTCTACAGCTGCTTCAGGGCTGTGAGTTCGAACCTGGAGTTACTCAAAGGCATGGTATTTAAGTAGTATGTGACTCAAGACATTGTCATCGTCAAAACTGGAAGGCACAATATCTGGACACGAAGGGGAATCAGCAAAAGGAACAAATAAACATTAAAGAACATCAAAACTACATATGTTTTGGATAATTTTATTCTTTTTAAGGAAATATATCTATGCGAACTCTGACTCAGTATGACAGCAAACATATAGTGGCGCTTGATAGTCTATTAACTTCTGTTCGACAGAGTTTTGAAAAACCACGAAAGTTTATTTTTGACCTTGGACGTGATGTGGAAGATCCATGTCAGTATACAGAGGTGTCATATCCTGAAATGTCAGGTCCAATGTAAATGTTTCATTTTAGCAAATATATAACAATTACATCAAATTTGCAATTAACAACATTATGATAATAATTAAATGATATGTGAGCTGTTTTTAAGATGGCTGAATTTATATACGTATTTACAGCGTTGTCAATCATGAATTACCAATCTTACGTTGATGTTGTTACTATGCTTTATAATGATCTCCTGTGCTTATCTGGCTGATTGCACAGCTTAAAAGACAGCTGAAATGCTCAATTTAGTCTCAAAACGAACCAAAGTGACACAGTAACCCCGAATAACCCTGTCTGCACACACTCATATTGTTTCCAAAAACAAAGATTACATTGAATTCGAAGAAAGATTTGTTGAAACTTTTTGTGATTACCTATCCAAGCCTGGAACCCATGACTAAAAGGGAAATGGCATAAATGATAAACTTTTTGATATCTAAATGCGAATATTCGTATCTTATAGACTTGTATTATACAATCAATAAAGATACGATGTAGAGCTCTAAAGCTTTCAGAAATAAATTCTGCCTCAGAAAACAAATAATATTGGATCCGCCAAAAAAAACCTCTCTGTCCTGTTCGTTGACATTTCACTGGCGTGTTCAATACACCAAACATTTCTAAAGATTATAGTTATCAAATAACAATTTTATGTATTGTTTTATTTTCTTAAAGACACATTTCGGCAAGCTCTACAAGAGACAGAATGACATGATTCCACTTGAAAAGAGCCGGTTAGTAACCAGACATACTGTCAAATTTACCCAACAATTTTGGATACATGGCCGGAAGTTAAGCTACAGCTTGTTCTCGCTCTCTCAGAAAGTCTCGCGGGAACAAAATGACCCAGCTTTTTCTACAACCAGGCCATCGAGAGGAGGTTATATAGAAAACAAACGACCATAGCACATCAAAATGTCAGAGCAGTGTAAACTGTAATATAAGGTTATACTATAGAGCTAATTAGCTTCACATCTCATACACATTGAACCATATGAATAATACATAGACATCAACTGATTATAAACTGTTACAAAGATAAGATTTTCCTGTAAGACATGACGCCACTTTATCGTAAGGTAGGTTTATGTTTAGTGTTTGGGAAGATTAGGAAATGGGATTAATGCCCACAGTAGTGTTTTCCACAAAATAAGACATTTGACAGTTCCATGTTAGTAATAATTTTTCTCTCAAAAAGACTATGATCTTTCTGACAAATATATAAGACAAGATATCTGCACAATATTTTTCTGTTTTTAATGTCCAGTGTGTGAATTCCTGAGACTTCTTTGACATTTGCCTTGTAACGAGCTTTACTGTGATTGTGTTCCATGCATGGCTGACCAATTATTTCGTATGCTTATCTGCGCTTACATTCCCATTTGGTCCTTTCAGAGTTCTTCTGGGAATATACCGGTTCTATATAGAACTATTCAGACAAAAACGGTTCGAACGGACTGAAAAAAGGGAGATGTAAAAGGGTTCCATACATAACCATAAACATTCAGGACATCCGTGTCACTGAGCTTCAACCGAGGAAGAGCAACAATTTTAAGCTTCAAATCTGACCGGAACGGAATCCGAAATGGATGCTGGCACACTTACCCATGTACTAACCCGCAACTCTAAAGTAAAGGGGGTGTGTGAGCTACAGCGAGCACTTTGATCCACGGACTTTCCATTATCATCATATAAGCACATACAATACACTATCACCAGAATTCTACTAGCTGCAACTAAAGTATACAATATTCCAAAAAACCCATATGCATTGAAGACATTTTCTAGTCAACTGTTAAAAGTTAGGACCCTCTAGATATAGGCTTACAGCATATGCAGTGTGAAACTCTCAAGTAGGCTGTGGACTCGCGCGGAAGTAGGTTTTGTTTGGAACAGTTACTCATTATTAACCAATAGACTGCTGATTTTCACGTTAATTTACATATCCTCTGTTACGAATACTTTGTTCGTTCTCTGTAATATCGCTACTGAAGATGAAGTAAAAAGACCGAAATGTATAGTCAACATGAACATAAAGTTCATCTTTCTTTGGAGGTGTCTCTGTAATATACATACATGTAAGACAGTGAATGATATTTTTCTGTACTCTATGCATATTACCTGACAACAACAATCAATTAAGTAGAACAACCGTGACCTTTATGTAACTTAATGGTTTCAATTTCTGTTTCACCAACCTTTCCGGAAATGCGCGGAACGGAGAAATATGAGACCTCATGCGCATTCTACATCATATCAAGCGTTGGAAGCTGGTGAAAACACCCAAGGATGCTGATATGGTGTTAAAAGGCAGCTGCATTATTTTATGTTTAAGACTTCTGCTTTCATAGATCAACTGGTCCAGGCCCATGTAGAGATAAACAGGTATAGTCCGTTCTTGAGAATCAAATATGGATTTCATTCTATTTTTGGTTTTCCTAATTTTTTTTCGTATCCCTTTCCTAATAATTTCCAAGGATTATCTCCCTTAAGAGCTGGTTGTCTTCTCTTGCAACAATATTAGACTCGTCGTTTTGTAGCTTTTGATATTTTGTAATAATAATTCCTTTTTAAAGAAGTAGTGATTCAATCCAAAGGTTAATAGTGGCAGATAAAGAACAAACATATTTGCACTTTATATGAGACCGCATCACACAGCCAATTCAAACATCCTTCTTAGGTCAATTATGACAAAGTAGTCCCTTGATAGTGACGTTTGTTGTATAACGACACACGGTCAGTCTGGGCGAAAGATAAATAGTTGAATCTCTATGCTACTATGTATCCCAACGGAAGCCTATCGATACCAATATTTTTTAATAGATTTAAATTATCTGTCTGTAGATTGTGGGTTCTGTAACTCAGGAGACCCTTGGTCAAATCCTTGTCAAATATTTACTTTCTTTTCACATTTAAAGTCTCTTTAATAAAGGTAGGCCTATAGATTAATTTAAAAGTTCGTAGACGAGTTGGATAGGGCACAGGTGAGTATGAGAAAAGTTTTCAGATCGACGAGAATTATTGATCTGGCTGTCAATCGATAAGGTCTGTCCAGTGGAGTTAAGCTGTCTATGGACAGAGCCATGTATTGAGTAAACAAAGGAATAGAGAGTTACAGACGAGATAAATAAAGACTGACACATAATATTCGCTCCCGACAATCAGCTACTTGTTTTTATCTGCTTTCAATCGTGAGTAAATCAAAGTCGCACAAAAAGCTTGGGAAAAGTTTAATTTAATCAGAATTTAGTGTTTCTTCCCCCTTTTCGAATGAAGTCAAGTGATTCGACACATCGTGCCTGTTTTTAGTCATTTGTATTTCTTCCATATAAATTTGAACAAAACATGAGCTTGCTTTTTGTAAGTAAATTAACGTTGCAAGAACTCAATATAAAATATTTAACAATTAAAATAAGTTAATCTGAATGTCTTCCCTTCATTAACAGAAAACATATATACCTAGTGAATTTAAGCCATGCAGTTGTAATGCACAGGTTAGTTTTGTCGGGATTAAACAAACTTGAACAATATGTAGCATATAGGCGATACATGGACATATGTTTTTATGTGGCTGAACAATTATCAATGTCGCGATGTGTCATTGCTAAACGCATACTTATCGCATGTTCGTATGCAGTATTACACTTTCGAAAAAACAAAACGTGTGAATTTTAATAAATAATATTTTACTTATCTTTTTAATGTTAATAAAATTACCATTACTGTAAAGTTGCAAGTATTTTATATTTCATTTTTTTTTCTTATGAAAGTATGGAATATCAACATAAATATATTGTGAAAATACATAGATTATAATTGTAATTTATAAAACCTGGAATAACTAAATGTGCTACGGCGAATGTCAGGACGAATGTACTTATGTCCTAACTAAAGAATAGTATTCATTGTATTTTTTTAAAAGCATAAAGCAAATAATTGGTTAACGGTAACATAACGCTGGCAAAATTTGTGAAGGGCTATATTTTAATGAAAATTAAATAAACTTTATTCTTAATAATAGCTCATCTCCATAGATCAGTAAACATGACCATACATATTAATATGAAATGAAACACATGAGTTGTATACGTCATCGTGTTCAGAAAAACCCTGAAATGGTTGGAATCATTTCTCTACCCGGAGATGGCAACTGGTCGAGCCTCGCTCGCGTCTAAATAAAAGTTGTCAACATCTTATGCCAACAAACACGTGAAGACCTGTGACGCCAGGCGACCAACTCTCTTATTGAAGTACAAATATATATAGGCGACGTAATGTTAACCTGGAACTCTTTTAACTTCATAAAGACAGCCATCTAGGCCGCTTTAGGGCCCGGGTATTATCTAACTGCCTTTGAACATCCACCTTTAACATTGTAATCAGGCTGAATCTACCCTTTAACATTGTAATCATGTTGAATCTACCCTTTAACATTGTAATCATGTCGAATTTCAAGATAATCATTACTTACAAGAGAATCAGTATATGAATAGGCCTTAATAAAGTGAATACCATATAGTAGCCTATATATGTGGAGAGAAAAAAGTTTTAATTCTGTGAATCAATTAACCTCCAACACCTATAAAATGAAATAATTTTAAAAAATTGTATAGATTTTTTAAAAGCCATCTTGCTTAACCAGTGACTATTTGTTGTTGCTTTAGAAATAGCTGTAGTTTATATATTAATTAACATAAAATACAATTACATTTTAAGTCATCATAAAATGCATTTAAAAAGAAGAATTGGTTTTGCTAACTTATTATTCAAATTTATTGAGCTCATACAGTTGATGAAAAAATTTATTTCATTTAATTCTATACTAAAATAAAAGTATGCTTTCATTGTGTCAAAGCTAGACATACAAACACATAATTGCTACAACAGTCTCCTTGAGGCTTAGCGGAACACATCTAGGAAAACTTCGACCAAAGTCTTAATTATTTGCATTATTAATGAATATTAGATTGTTTAAGTTTAAAAATATCAATAAGCAAAATTATATTTATTTTAAAATTGTCACGTTGCATATACATCTATAAATAAAAACATAACATAGAAAAATCGACAGAAATATCTTTAAATAGAAAATGAAACCTCCTGTGTATTTTTTTTATCAATATATAGCATAAACGTGTTTATCTACCAGCATATAAATTTCTTTTTAAATTTCCCTTATATTTTAATGAGATTAATTTTGTTATCCAGTGGAGGGAATTGGTTATATATAAACGGGGTTTTCTTGACGTCGCTTTCTCGAATTATAAGAAGAAAATGTTTTTAATAAAGACAAAATGTAAGACTGCTGCACCTTGAAAGTCCCTTTATGGCACTAAAGATTAAACCAAATATTGGTATCTTATTTTAATTTTAATTGGCTTTTTAAAATTTTATCGAAGTTAAAATTTGCTTTAATTGACAAGAATAATCTTGACGTTTTCTTGATGTACGCCCTTAATCTGTCGGTCTAGAACAACATGTATACAGATTCCTGTTTAAATTGTTTATTTGAAGTTAGTATTACCTACCTGTTATTCTGTGATTTAATTAGGCTAACAGCTTTGATATAACATTAAAGTAACGTACAAGACCAAAATGTGTCTCTGTGTGATCCTACCTATTGATGTAGTTGGTTTTTTCCACAGCACATTAAGCATGGAGAATCCCTTAAATAAAGCAAGGCGTCTTCGTAGTTTTTATTGCATCAAAATCAGCAACGAGAAGACAGTTTCTTGATCAAATGGGTACCTTTCAAGGTGTGCGTGTGTTTGTGGTTAAACGTAATCATTAGATCCAGTACTGTTCAAACCAAGTCGTAGCCAGTCAGTAGCCTCTATAGTAAACAGTACGGACTGATCTTTTAACAACAAAGGTTTACAGACTATGTAAGGTAGTTCACAGGGATAATCTCGTCTTTTTGTCTAGAAATATAAAACAGAAATGTCTACTCAAAGGACCGCATGTATCAATCTGTTCTCCAGTTACCGTCTCACCAAGGTATAATGGATGATGAAATTAAATAATAGAAAAGAGTTGTTTGCAAACCTCAAAGTTTACTCTAAACATCACGCAATCTTGCTAGAATCAAATAATTATTCGTAGTTGAGAGGTTACTGATATGGCATATCGCATTGCTCAGTAAATGACACATACGTGTAACTGATATGTACTTAAAGATAAGTGTATCTTGGTGATACATATTTATACTCATGTTTATGACAGTAAAATCCTAGCCAGTAGAAGTGTTATTTTATAAAGAAAATAATCCTGGTGATAATAACAGAATCTTAAAATAAAAATATTACCAATAAAGTTATATGTAACAGGCACATTTTAATCGTCCTTATACTCATATGATGTATTGGATGGAACTACTACAGATATTATTAAATAGAAAATCAATAAATATATATAGGGCATCCACACTGGCATTATAGATGTAGATTTATTAAAATCGAAGAATCATCTTATGTTTTAGATAACTCCCTGAGACAAGTTTCTAAATAAACCTTAATCTCGAGTTGTGTTATGGGTAACCTACAGACATCTCGA
>JARFOD010081274.1:0-19544 GCA_031763545.1 Mopalia muscosa | reverse complement strand
CATTTTTGGTTTCACCAACATATTGTTTCAGACACTTCTTACAAGTTATAAGGTATACCACATTTTCTGAATATATATATATAAATTTATAGGGAAATGATCTTTCTGTTATTCTTATATATTTTTCTTAAAATTCGTATTTATACGTATTTATAAAAATTTCTAAATAACGGGAGGGGGACAACATGCTCTTTTTAGAATCCAGCAACACACAAACACATGACCGCCCAATCGTATTTTCGCGAGAGTTTCTATAGTTGAAGAGACTTAGACAACTCTCGTAGGCTATGCCTGGCTATCGGGCATTAATTTCCGCCAATATTTGCGGCGACAGTTGCCACAGACCAGCAAATAAAAGAAGTGCAATACCAGATGGCTAGGGTGTATCTTGGAATCAATGTCCTGGCGTGGGAAGTAGTATTGACTTAGTTTAGAATGATGCCAGCCTATGCCAATAGTCCCATCGCCGATTGCTGCACGGAGTCAATTTGTCCACATAACAAACAATAACATTTAACAATCGTACTCTTTAAAAGCATTATGCAGTTTACTTTCCGTGTTCAAAGAAGATCCAGGAACTGTTGAAATTATCAAAATAATCTCTGAAATAGCTCCGTAAATATAGTTGAAGCCCGGGAAGTTTCAAAACGAACCTAGGCCCTACATATATTTATTATAAATTATAAGATGTAGACCTAAGTCGGTTCAATCAATATTAAGTACGACAAACGCAAATCGCCTCCGGTTTCGTAGTACAAACTTTAACACACTGGAACATTAACACATTTGTCAACTGATTGTGCCTCGGAGTACTTGTGTTCACGTTTGAGGCAAAAACAAGTCTTTAAACATAATTTTTTGGCATATACCATTTAGTAGTTCATTCTTGTGTACATTGTGCATTAAACAAGGGGTTAGTAAAATTAGAGAGTAACATTTGATAATCGTTTAAACTATACAGTAATACATTTAATCATGACCCTTCTCTGGTTCCCATCTAAACATGCATTCTGTCGGATCTGCACCGGGTTACTAGTTTATCTCTATATGCTTTAACTATCTATTAAATATGCTGATTACAACAACGAATAGTCTAATATGCTTCACATGCAAGTCTACATCAATTACAAACCTTATGGTGTTAGCGTGCAGCAGAATGGTTCAACAACACAACATCCAGTATGCATTATCAATGAGACAAATTGAGAACTTGCACGTAGTTTTAAGACCAAATGTAATTTCCTTGTTCAAGAAAAATGTATAATAATCACACAGTTCTTGTAATAGACCAAGGAAAACAAAATGTATCAGCATTTAATACATTTACAACATAAATAGCATTGTATAATATGACATATGTTATCCACGTGATCAGTTCAGGCATTTCGTGGGTACTGCTGGTGTCAATACGGGCGACCGAGACAAAATGGATAAGGTTGCAATGCACTATGGTATGCTATCATGGTTGATCCATTAAGGTTGTACGGCTCATTAGCATGACGACAGCCTTAGTCGGCGAAGAAAACCTAGCTAAACGTTACTGTAAACACACATGACATGATAATCACAAGAGTTCTAAAACAAAGAGCAAGCCTAGACAATGATACAAGGGCCTGATAAATGTAACCCGTGAACATCCCTGTTTTATTTGCTTGTCAACAAGTTTACCTTTTAATTATAAGGTCAAATTTTTTAACAATCGATTCAATATCACCTGTAGTCTCTAACCGGAAGTGTAAAACAACGTCTTCAATAACGTGTACGACAGTGTGTCTAAAATCTGCCCGTTCAATTAACCTTTTGCTGCGGTCCTACAGTGGATGTTACGACTATATTCGGCCGTGAGCTTTGTAAATATGAGGAGAATTCATGCGTTTTGTTCGACGGAAAGACGCACATTATCCGTTCACTGAAATAAACCTAACAAATTGCATATGTATCTCTATCAGTACGCTCATATAACCAGCGATTGGCTTACAGTAGCCCATACTGGCTGTACCCTATACGCTCGTTCATATAGCAAAGCTTTTCAGGTAAAGGGTTGCGCAGTTAGGCTCTAGACTCATTCAAAATTCTCATGTTACCAGATCAACCAATATAATTTTGTGTAAGTCTAGAGACTAACTCCGCGACCCTTTGTCTGAAAAGCTTAGCTATATGAATCAGCATACTCTACCAGATGCCATAACAAACTTCACCGCATAATGACGGCGACCATATGACGTCATATGTAGAGTGTAGTGCATTCGAAGATGTCCAAGTGGATTTATTCTTGCTAAATGAGATGGCGCAAGGAATTATGGTTAAGTTATGATCAAACATGTCCAAAATAAGAATGGTAAGCTTTTTCAATTTAGATCATTTGACGGTAGGTGTTAAATCTAGCAAACAGAACAAACTGTCCTCATCATACAATATATATTAATGTTGAAGCCCTAAACTGTTCCAGCGGAAGAAAAGCATGAGCAATACCAATTGCAGTGGCCTTTGACTGCAAGAGAGTTTGTAATGAAAATTTGACTTCAATCAGAGTATTAATTACACATTAATTCATTATTCATAACCATGTACTTAGAGTCTTTAGTATTAAAATTAGCAACAATAAATAATACACACGAAACAAGTAACAATAAAGGCCCAGTAAGTAGCTGAGATTAATAGAGGATCACGGCAGACACAGAAACAAAATTAGTCACGAGCCATGTCTTCGTATTGAACCCTTCATTAACACTGCATAAGATTTATATAAACTGTGAGAAGTAAACCAACTTGTTCACCAATTATTACCAATGCATTGGGACTTTTAACAACTGAAATCTAACCATTCTGCGCATTGCACGTAATTTTACGACTGACTTCTATAACATTTTACATACGACGTCACCCTATCTCTAAATAACATAAGCGATGGAAAGAACGAGCGTTTCAAACGTCTTGTTAATGGCGTTCTGCTATTATGTATTACGACTTCTATCTGGCTCGCATATAGCTAATGAATTGTTCATTTTCAATTCTGCAGTGATATTGAGTATTAAAAATGACCAGTGCTGCAGAAGTTGAAATAAATCCCTTATTTATACAATACTGGCATACATGCACTACAAAGTAACAGTGTTATTATTGTAGACAGTAAAATAAATACATCTGTGTCCTGGATGCCGATAGTTGTCAGATAGAAGGGAAATAAAGCGCTAGCCTCCATTTCGTGAATAGTTTTTAGGTCTTGCTGGACCCCTAGGGCTCAACATGAACCAATTGTTTTTTTATAGCTTGGATTAATAGTGAGGTATTCAATCTATATGTGGGTGAAAAAATTAATTCGATATTCTTATTACAAAAAGTTAAATTGTAGCTTATCATTTAGTTTTCCCGTAATCATATATTCAATCGCAAAACTTTAATTGCCTATTTCTGGCAATTCAGTTTTAAACATTTTCCAATGCGTATTTCTAGATACTATTCAAATGTGTACCATTGTAAAGTGCACAATGCGATCTAGTAAACGGTGACTGATCTTTTAGAAGTTCGTCCTTGATGTTTTTGCATATTTTTTAGACTTTCAATGTGGGATAGACACAAAAAACACTTGGATCGTTCTAATTACAATTTTTTTAAAAATGAGGCAGGGTTCAAGGACTATTCTACTCGGTCATTTAATTTATTGAATCTTATCGTTATTGCACTTCAAGAAATAAACCATGAAAAATGCAGTTTATTTTTTCGACATTTTTTTGAATAATAATTGGATTTTCACCACATTCATATATATGTAATCCTGAGTATGTAAAGGGAAAGACAACTCTTTTCCACGGGTATACACAAGTTTGGGCATCCAAGCTCTTTGAATAACACATACGTTCAGCATGTTTTAAGCTGACATGCGGTTTTATAAATTCCGGTTTTAATTACCAAGTTGTTAGTACATGCGGTTGTTTTTTGTTTATGTTTCGTTTGGGGACGAAACCCTCACTTTCGGCTTGACATGAAAGCATCCACCAGGCAATAGGGGGCAGCCACGACTACCATGTTTTCGAACAATGACATCAGTTCCTCTTTTTAAATTAACTAATTACCCGCTATGCTAATTCAATTGCAAATGCAATACGGATGGTTCTCTTTGAAAATATGCAATAAATATAATAAGTTTAGGCCGAAAAACAGTTGTCTTTCTCTTTAAGATTTCCACAAAAATATAAATGTATATGGTACAGATTTATATTCGTCTGCACAAGAGACTAAATACACCGGCTTTTTTGAAAATTGACCAAGGCGTCAAGCAAGACCGTAAGGTATCCTCAATAGTCAGGCCGAACTCTTTGATGGAAACAAAATAACAGACAAAGACTTTGTTATAATCAAACAATCAGCTACATAGAATAAGCTCTATCTGTATATTTTCAATACTTTTCTTTAAAATAATTACACTTTATGACGGAGTAGATCCCCGACAGGTCATTCAACTTTTGGAAAAAATGTCTCTTTTAAATATCTCTATAACCCAAGTTTAAATAAAAAGTCCTAGCACGAGAGAGCAAAATGTTTAGGAATGTTGCTGCGAGGTTCTGTAACGATTTTGCAACTGCGAATAGTTAACTAAATGTCTTTTTCTCGATGGCCTGCAGATATTTTGTCTTACACATGTAAAGTAGGTAAAGTAAAACCATACTCAAATTAATTATTAAATTGTGTCTCCCTTCTTCTGTAAACACGTAATTCTTAATACGCATAGTTTACACTGGTATAGCCATCCCAGCAGAGAGGTATTTGGGTATAGAAACATCTTTTGCCATGTTCTGTTCACAGGATTGAGAGCCATTGTCGACCTCGTTTGTATGAGGGAGCCACTCGCTCTGTCACGGTTCATCGAAGGGGTATTTTGGCGAAGTTTGCTCTCGATTTTCCATCGTATTTAAATTGGGCAGAATAAGTAATTTGCAATCCGTCGTCATATAAGGGAAATATCCTTGCGTACGACCCAATTAAATAAACAAGGCAAATATGTTTTGTGGTAAAGTTGGATAGAACGAGATATTTACCAAGGATTAGTAATTAGAATGGATAGTATACTTGCACATTTACAGCTAACTGTTCATGAGCGTACTTTACTGCCACAAGACCCGCGGTATTCAATGCAAATGCACCTTTTGGATAGTATAAGAAGATACATATTATCTATCCATCTAGCTAAAGACCAAATGATAAGCGAAATACTGAAGTGTACTTCTATAGACAACTGTTATCGATAAATCTAAAACACATTTCATTCAAAATGTGATATAACTAGTTTATTTGAAGGATCAAGGGCAGCTGTGGTTTTGCATATGAATAGGCTCCGTGTATTTGATCATTGTTCAATCTTTTGCTAAATTACGTAGAGAAAGGTCTTTTCGTGACCATACATGATCAATATGGAGCTTGCTATCAAAGTTTGCATCGAAACAACTTAGCAATCGATTTCTCTTCAACAAGGTTGGACTATACATTGGTGGTTCTGCGAAAGTGTAACCAATCGGAAATTCTTGCGATAAAATCTAATCGATTGATCTGTTAATAGCAATATGTTTTAGAATTTAGATATATGTAAACATTTATACCTGGATCAACAGCTGTAGCCCCATTATAAACTGTAACAATATAATCTTTATTTTCATAGCCGCAAAATCACCATCTGGTCCATTAGAGACATGTATTCAACTGTGTATCGTTTTATTTTGTGTCAAATTCCACGGAACTCCATATCGATATTTATTCATGCCACCTGGTCTGAGACTGGTCAATCATGACGCGGAGGACATGGTTTCCAAACTTTAAAGATGGACTCGTAAGTAAAAGACGGACGAAAACCACTTAGTGCATAATTATAAACTTATATTTTTAAGTTTTCAGAGGTAACGGCAAATGCGAGTAAATAATGTATATATGGCTTATATAAATGCCTTACTAACAATTGATACCATGGGAGAAAGAACACTAGTGACAGTGTGTAGAATAAAAAGCTTACAAGCAGTGAGTGAGCAGCCCTAGCGGACAAGAAACCAAAAATACAATGAAATATAGACAAAGGGTCATGTAGCATATTATGAATTATAACCAAACTAACAATGAGTGTTAGATTTTCATCATATCAAAAGCATACATAACAGAAAATATGCAAGGGCAATGGAATTGAAAGGACAAGGCTCTTTGAATAGTCATTGTCATTGTTGTCACTCGTTGTTAGTTTAGTTATAATTCATAACATGCTACCCCATTCTTTGTCTATATGATAATTCTTTGTATTTTTGGTTTCTTATCAGCTTGGGCTGCTGACTCACTTCAGCAGTAGGTTTTATTACCAATACTTACCGTCACTATTGTTCTTTCTCCTATGGTTATCCATTGTTAGTAAGGTCTATATATAAGCCATATAACCTGCACATAATTTAGTTGCCTTTGCCTTTCCTCTCATGATGGAGATAGTTACTATCAAAAGCTTAGAAATATAATTGTATCATTATATATCTTTCACTTTTGACTTTAGTTAAACCACTCCTCACAAGAATATTTATAGATGGAAGCCTTTACATAACAATTATTTTTATTTAAGCAAAGGACGGTGGTTTATGGTTCCAAATGTTTCAAACTTTTTAAAAATGATTATTATAAGTTTTGAAAAAACAACTTGCCAAAATCTCCACGCCCCTATCAAGCACATACACTCACTTCTCCCCTCTGTGGAATATATAGGCTCCATGTCGTTGAATTAATGTTTGCAGCTTACATATATTTGGATAAACCACATTCGGTATTTGTTATGAAAATAGACAGAAATCTTTGTACAGGGATAAACGAATGTTCATTAGACAAACACGACCTTTCGAATTTTCATTTGCAGTTTACTGTTAACGTCTCTATTGCAATGTGTAAATGGATGTGGTATTAGTTTTAAAGTCCAGAAGTCAATATTTTAATAGAGCAATTAGATGGTCAAAAGGTGACCTAACTGAGACCAGAATCACACTACAGACTAATGCAACTGTGTCGAGAAACCCAATCAATACTCAAATCGGCAAGCCTATTCCATTTCCTAGCACAACTAATAAACTTGTCACAAAATTGCCTCATTTATATATTCATTGTCCAACTGAAAGTTTCAAACCTCTATTCCCTCAACGAGACTACAATACCTTACAACAGAGTTTAATAGTATTTACACCCCTCATCTAACTGTTTGAATAGTATCGGGATATTCTAAGTAAAATCAGATCTCAAAAATGTTCCCCGCATTATTCCGTTTGTCGCCATATTGATATCTAACGCAATCGCTTTACTTTCACTGTTCAATCGTTTGAAGCTTACTGGGGCTCGCGAACGGTCACAGTTTCAATTGTCCAATAAAAACAAAGATAACATGAGGACATGGTAAACATCACAATTAGCTAATGCAAGCAGAATTTGTCCGCTTTTCTTCTGTGTTGATGTTGTAAGTTGCACATGAGGGGAAATGCAATTCCACTAAAAGTTTATTATTTTGATGCTGTTTGTTTATTGTGCGTTCAATCATGTATAGGTTGGCTATATAAAAATGCGCATTCGGCAAACTTCGATTTGTCAGCGGAAATCTGCGACTTTTATAAACCACAATTGAGAAGCAGCTCTGTGATTGGTCAATTTAAGAAACCAATCAATATTGTAGGCAGGGTGATTGTGTTAGATCACTTGCAGCGACAAACATAACACGGATAGCTTTTTGATATCTGATTTTAATACGATTGGTATCGGGGACAATAAAGTTGAACCTAGTTTAAAGACCGATTGTAAAAGAATCACAATATTAAAAGTTCTGTTAAAAAAAAGAAAAAATAACATCAATATATACATGCAGCACACGGATTAAAACATTACACACATTCAACCATCTTACTCTTTTTGACAATGGAAATATGACATTACAACTTCATAGGCAGAATGCAACACGACTGGGAATGCATGCATTGATTCCCCCCTTTACCAATGTGAATGAATCTAAGATTTCCCAAATGTTCCGACAACGGAAACCAGCCCATGCACACACCATCCATTCATTATTGATTTAATCAATTCACACATACATTTAAAATCAGTTAAAGCATATTTCAGAGTGATCTTTTCTTGAATCTATGTTGATAATAACTTGTGTTTTTTTTTTGCTTGCCTCAAAAGATCAAATAAATAATGTTTGAGGTGAAAGATGGGAGCCTAATGCAGAGAAAGGTCACCTTCGCTGGATATCTGTTTCTCCGTCTTCTATATCATACCAGTGCTTGGCTGTTCTAGTTTTCTGCCGAAGTAAATTCAGGAAATCCTTATACCCTGACAAGGTGGTTGTCACGATGGAGAATGCCGGCCAGTCATATTGCTTCAGTATGGCTAATATTGCTTGGACTTGGTGATCTATCGATGGAGCTAATTCAAGGATAAGAGATTCCTTAGATACCTGAAAGGTTACAGAAATAAAAACAGAAAATCTCTGGTGAGAACTGACATACACCTTCTTCAGTTTAACGCGAATCCAGCTCCGTCTGGATGTATCTTTCCTCTTGTTAATATCTTTAGGGGATTGTTTTGTAATATTAAAAATTTATCTGTTAATAATGTCATTAATTTTCGTACACTTGAGCATTCTTCATAACACATCAAACAGGAAAGAATTGAAAGCGACAATTCTTATCATTTTGGGAGCAAAGATATTAAATAGATATTAAAATTTATCTGTAAATAATATAATTAATTCGCCTACACTTGAGCATTCTAAATCACACATCCAAGGGGAAAGCATTCTGTTCCTGTAACCCTAAAACACTCACCATTACATTAGGATAAAATGCTTGTTATACTTAAGTAATTTCGATGTTCCCGTTCACAGTTTAATCGGGCAAATGTCATAGTGATCACGACAGTAAGTACAAGTACGCCTTCGTTAACATCCGAGAGCGTTGCTTGATAAAAATGGTCAAATCATTATAGGATATGAAAACAATGAGATCAAAAAGTAGACTTACCCTATCTGCTACGGAATGCTGAGCGTTCCAAGATAACACAGGTAGTCCTAATGATCCCGCTAATTGGAATATATAACCTTCCAAGGCCTGATGTTTACCCAATAAATAGGGATTATTTACAATAATCACAGCATTCATATCATTTCCTAGAATTTGATTGCAAAACGCTTGTAATATTTCCTGAGGGCTAAAATGACTAATTGCCACTCGTAATCCAGTTCTTTGGAAATCAAAATATTTGAAAAAATTGGAGCGCCTGTCATTCCGTATGTGGTAAATAGCACTGTTGAAAGACCTGAGGCTGAACGTGATGGTCTGCGGCATAATGGCACCAAATTTAATGGGGATTTTGTTCAGCACAACCCCCGGAAGACAAAGCACAAAGAAGAGTAATGTCTCGTAGACGAGCATCTTCATAATTACTCGACCACCGTATAAACATCCAATTATTCCAAAAGCCGGTCCAAACTGTAGCCAAGACAACAGGGTACGGAGGGCAAAGGTGTATGATCTTCTGGGGCCCTACGAACACTCATCAAGGCCACGGACAACTTTTCCCCTTCAAAATAATGGCCATTTGCTTGTGTTGAATATGGTTAGGCCAACCTTTCAGCGCCCTGTTAATGCGCTAGTCGGCGAACAGTGGAACAACAACCTTTTAGATTTAAAGCTCCAGATTTCACATTCCTGACTCTTCCCAGTGGAAAACAGTCAGCGCTGGCGTCTCGCCTGGATATCCTCACGGTATGTCCCCGATCGGCTTGGAAGGATTTTGTGTCCAATGTAACAAACTATCACGTATTCAAGCAAGTCATCTAACATAGCAGCCAAAAGAGCATGTTCACACTATCGACAAATGAGAAATTTACTTGTTAGAATTTGGCCCCCTTGTTAAAACCATCTCCGTCAGTAGGAACACTGGCGTCTGCTCATTTCCTTGATGCTAACTTATCTAAAACAGACAAAAACATTTTGTGCTCTTTTAAATTAAATCACAAATATTTTTTTAAAATAATTGAAATATTTTGTTGTCTCTTCAGATCAGAAGAATTATATCATTTAAATGATGTTAAATGATACAAAAATAGTGTTCCCGTTAATTGTAACATTAATTATTAATACATTGAATTTTATCGTAGATGTATAATCTATTTACATGTCCCATTTTGCAAAACTAAATTATTAAACGTGGTATACCAATCTAAAGCGTTTGGTTGTAGAGACAAACATGTCTGAAATGAAATGGTTCAACTTCATTCACACGTACTCACTGTCAGCAAATATTCAAAGCAGTAACTCATTTAGCTTTTTTTTTCAACTAATATATTGTTTTGTTTCATGCTAAGGAGTAATACTGTTATATAGCTACATGGCGTTTGACGTATATCAGTTAAGACGAAAGGGGATAATATAAATCCATTCTCATAGTCATATGATTCCATAACTAACACCCAATGGAGATTTTCAGACACATCAGAATCTTCAGATTTAAAAATGTAGAGAGAGAGGAAAGTTTCACGCTATTGTTCCCCAATGCAAAATACATCTTCTGCAGTAATCAAAGACTTTAACAGGGACTGGAATGGAATGGCGCTTGTAGTGGTAAGTCCTTAGAACTATGTGCTCCATTACTTTATGGGTTTAGGACAACAACAAAAAAAACGAAACAAAACAACGCGTGTTTTATACCCAGCACAATGCCTGTAGAACTTTACATTTGCAATCAGACAAATTACATCAAGGGATTTAAGTATGAATGTTTATCAGGGTGTAACCAATCAACAGTGCAACTTGGAACGAAAAATAGTACATGTATAAACTGTCTGACCAACGATTGTTGGATTCTCAGTTTTTAGAAAACAAAAATTGATATCTTTATATAACTTTGTAGAAAGTTCCCATGGTCCATGAACGTTGAATAAATGTTAATATATACTTGTTCCGCACGCGCACTAATTAATATATCTGATTATTTTTTGTCATTATTCTAGATCTCTCCATTATACAGTCCGGATTATCTCTCCAATATCTGTTAGAATAATATATATTTTTATATACCATATGTGTAACATTCTTCAATTGGAAACCCATTACATTTGAACTGATAGACAGCTATATATTGAACAGAGGGGGTTGTATTTAACTATCCGTTGCAACAAACCAACGCTATATGTAGGATTTGCTTCAAGAGTTCAAACAACGTTGTATATCCAAGGAACTGTAGAAGTTGGAATCGCAGCCATCTTGGCTACAGGGTTTAGGACTTAATTGAAATGGAGCTGTATGTTCCTTCTTTCCGACGCGGTCCGTTTGCTGCATCCTACCCCCTATACCAGCATGTAGCCTTACTTGCCGAGTTATAATACCTTAAGGAATTCAACTGATAACGGCTACATGGCCGACAATCGCATCATAATTGAGCTTATTTCTCTTGTTGTATATGTGATCTGTGTACTTGGCGGTCAACCTTTTCATCTTTGACGTCACTCATAAGAAATCAGATGACCGCTTTGCGCCACCCTATTGGCTGGAGTGGAGCTCCGACGAGCCTTACAAAATGACACTACTCTCACACTTGCGGCGCAACAAACAAACGTAGATATCCTCTACGATCGGGTTTGATATTTAAACAAAAAAATAACCAGAAAAAATGTATCGAAAATCGAAATTTTACATGTTGTTCACAACTCTGATATCGCTTTGGAAATAGGGCTGTTCATATAAATAGGAGGAGGCGCAAAATGACAATATACCTCGATTTCTGTATTGTATGGAAAAGGTTCTTTGTTTTAACAAACAAAAAATGTAGCTGTATATATGATACAAAGAGTATAATTGCCTGAGACTTTTATGTATACATGTAGGAATTTATCTGAAACAGGTGTGTATTATATGATGCTTGGTGCTGATAATTTCATCACATGTCGCTTTGTATATCTAATGATCGTCGTTGTTGATGTCTATTAGGCACGTATTCTCAGTGCTGGGGATAGGGAGGAATGACTGACAGTTGATTCGTGTTTAACATTGAGCTTAACTTATCGCACTTATGTGGCTGCGCAGAGTTCCATCAATGTGAAGAAATAATAACGCAACAATTACATGTATGGGAAGATACCTTTAGCGTCAAGTATGAGTCCAACAGGAAGGCTATGGATCGGAGTATTTAGACAATTGGAATCAGAAACGTTTCCAGGTGAAAAAATAAAATCCAAAAATGTCAATAAATACGGAATAAATCCTAATCAATTCAGTGTTCGACAACCATTTTAACATCTATGTTTGAAAACTGTCTCCTAGAAATTAGCTAATCTGAGATAAATTTAATCCAATATATTATAAATAGTTTTGCTACATGTAAAAGTACCTTACAATTTATCGGCTGTTCAATGGCATGTAGCCTGGAGGTTTTTGTTATAAAAACAACTAGAAAGCAATAAATACTTTATTGTACTATATATTTACGCTTCAGGTTTTTAATGGCATGTTCTCGATTTTTTTCACATACGATTAGTTAGGTGTACTTATATACGTGTTGTAGAAATAGAGTCAATGACCGCTCAAAGAGCGATTTCAAATCTTTTCATAGAATCCGTGAAGTGTGTTTGTTTGTGGGGCTTTTTAATTTTATTCTTTACTGCCTGTGTATTTTTTAAAGCACAATTTAATGTTGTCCTTTGGGGCTGACCGTAGCCTATTAGATGGGCGAGATGTGTGGGTGTTTGGTATTTAAGTGTAAACCCGTCTAAATATCAAGATGTCGTGTACTGATGTACCATGTAACCATATTTAAAAGAACCAATATATGAAATATATATATCGCGCAAAACCCGTAGCAATAACCTCCCCTTCTAGAAAACAAAATGTATTTTCACTAAACTTTAGTTTATTTTATAGGTACTATCAAAATCTTTCTTCAGATGTCGAGTCAATATAGTGTTAATCTACATCAGAACAACACAAAGAGCTCTGATAAACCTTTCAAGAGTTTTAGCAAAAAATACATATTCAACGCAAATAGATCTATCCTATAAACCGCTTGACGAATAATCGGATAACTAGCTGACAGAATGAAGACCGATAAACTATACAAATAAAGGAAACAAAACCTTAGAACACAAGTGATACACCAGATTACTTTGTTTCTATGTTGAAACATTTTAAATAATAACATATAAAGATATTAAATTAATATATTTACATATTCTAGTTTTTCATTCATGACACTCAGCCCTGGAGGCCATTCCACACAAATATCATAGCTCATGTCGATCTTAATCGATCTTTAAGTCCAGAACGTAAAGTATTGGGTTGTAATGGTAATTAAGATCAACCAAGATCAATAGTGTTTTGTAGAAACACATCTAGGTGGCAGTTGGTTACCATAAACAACTGGTTATAAATATATTGTCCGAAAATTGTATCTGAGTTTATCTAGAAGGTACAATGATTCGTCTGTTTTAATCTGTCAATTTCCAAACGTCAGTCCGATTAATCTCTGTAAATATATTTATAGAAGTAATAATGATATGTGAGGAGATTTTGGAGATATTGGCGGATTTAGTGTCCGGATGACTATGTACATAACGTATGGCAAACTTTCACATTATTTATGTTTCATATATTGGGAACATTTTTATGGTTAATGAGTTACGTTTATCGTCTTGTATTACATTTGGTATTTTTGTCTACCTTATCATATACTTGTAAATCTTGAAGTTGGCAGTTCCGTATTTGTATATCATACCAATTATCTATAACTCTGTACCCGGCCAATGTAGCCTGATTTATCAGTTATTGGACGATCTGATTGCGTCTCCGAATCCCAGACCTTTACGGACGTAGTCATTCACCCTTCTATTGCGCACAGTAATATGGGATATTTGTACAACGACATTTGTTGGTTTTAGAACTCCAATTCCCAACACAGTCCGTCAGTACTTCTACCGTACAATGCGTAGTACGATAGAGCAATCTTCCACTTGTCTGCAACATAAAAGTAAAGTTGTAAAGCCCCAATCAGCGCAGACATGGCCGTCAAACAAACACAGGTCGGTTATCTTCTGTAACAAAGTCTGAACTGCTGGAAACCAACCAGCACCACAGTGATTACAGCTTAACAAACTAACAGTAACTCCCTGGCCGGGAAGTTCTTATTGGTCACTTTCCACTATCTGCTTTTCTGTTTATTACATAATAAGCCTACTTATCCTCAGAAATGGTACGTTATTAGTTGACTATTTTGCTGTTTTCGTTGCTTTTACTGTTAACCACGTTTTACCCAGCTTAAGTCTTGGACGGCCATGTTTGAATGGAATTCGGCTTTCCGACCTCCCTGACAAGGACAGGAATCCTGTGTCATACTACACCCTATAGAGACTATATTGAAACCTTGAGTATCAGGGCCAATATAATCTAGGCTTTAAGTATAGCTTGTATCATAGAACACAACATACCAGGTACATCCTCTCAATACTGAAAGTATTTCCAGTGAGTCAATACAATCCGCCATTCGACACTTACTAACGTCTACGCGTATACGCCTAAGACAAAATATACAATAGTTACTTTCTCATGTTTCAAAATTTGACTTGATGCGTATTGGCTTTCCGATTATGTACCACGGCTAGCGGTCGTTGCATTATGGAGGTTAGCGTTTTATATTGTTTGTTTTATTGGGGTTTTACGCCATCGTTTTACGACTATTTCTGTCACATGACGCCGTGCCAGCCAAATGGGTGACGGAAACCACCCTCAACGCCACTGGCAACAAACAAAGACAACATAATACAAATACAATATAGGCACAGGATGTAATACCCTGACATAGCAAACAGACTTCACATAGCAATGTAACTATGAGGGACCCCATATACATCTAGCAACAGGAAGCTCCGTCCAAACCTTCCGCTACTGGTTAGCGTGTCTGTTCACGGGTTCGAATACGCCTGTCGAAAATGGAAGGTATATGAATGAGTCACACGCGGAAATCGCGAAAATGGTTTTTGTTGCTTGAAATCCTTAATAATAGAAAAAAAAAAGAGTATGAAACATAACTTATAATCTTTATTAATAACACACTGGTCACTGGGGAAGGAAAAACAATGGATTTCATGATGAAAACCGATATTAAATAATGTAAATGTCAAATTTCTGCACAGTTAACAAATGATAAACGATAATTATTTTTAAAATTTCAGAGCCGTACAAGAGATATGTTGGGCGTCTGCTAATCATAAATTACCTTTGGTTCTTCAATATTTGTCATTTGAAATCTAATCTAAATGTCGTTAATGTTTTTACTACGTGGACATTGCCATAAATCAAGTATTTCCATTTGTTTTACGAACTGTGGGATGGCTAGAAGGCATCATTTGTATATACTGTACAGCTGTGACTCGCGTCAAACAGTTACTTGTATACGGTGAAGCTATCACTAAATTGAACCTGCTGAGTATCAGTATGGTATGATTGGGCAGCTGCTGTATATGAAACACTAGTAGCACATAGCACAGCCTAAATTCTGTGATAGTCAAAACTTAAATATTGCTTCTTGTAATGAAATAATCACATTAGTACGTGAACATTGCAATCATTGTTATATGTGCTTTCGCCACCTATACGTAAAATGACTCACTTTACTTTTAACGTTCATCGTTTAACTTCACGTGAAGATTTGAAATACTCAGGTGGCAATAACATCTAAAGTCGGTTATGTACAGATACAATTTGGTAAACAAAAAAAACCCCACAAAAAAACATGCTTCTAATGAGTTAGGTTAAGCCAATATATAAACTTCCGCGATCCTGATTGGTTCAACTTAGTTTGCCTTTCAGTACTGTAAAAGGGAGTAGTTTAATTGAATAATTAGCAGAATGTATTGTGACGATAATTCAACACAGCGTTTGTATGTATTACCCAGTATTGGTGTGGTATTTTCTCCACCCGGTGAATCGTACACAGCTATTTATGTTGAAAATGTTTAGAAATAGAAATTAGCAGGGACGTTCCGTGGACTAGAACTGGGGGCGTTTGATTGAAATTGGTATATATATTAAGAGGTAAAAAAGAAATTTATATTATAGCTGATAACTAAATGGTATCTTACCTAATAAAACATAATCCACACTGATAACAATTCATTGATAAATTGCACATTTGCCAATAGCCGGCTGGCACACAGCTTGTTTAGCTGTGTGTAGCGATACAGTTAGCATAAAGAGGCAAACAGTTGGTTAATATTAGAAGTTGTAAGAAATCGTATTACTTACCTTCGAGGTGAGTACGTCATTTGTGTTCACCTTGGAACAGTGCAGTTCACCAGCAGTTGTTTTTTGATTGTAGCTTTATAGCCGATATGAATGTTAACAGTGTTCACGCTGCAAAGCTAGTGGGGTGTTTCTCGTCAGCTATTTTCTCGTTGGTAACACATGGCGTTCTAGCTAAACGTATGCTCTCGGCCACAGAAGCCAACTAATAAAGCCTGCCTATATAGCCTAACATTTATACACAAACACGCTTTGATATACTGGTGCAGTTTGTTTAACGGGTTGTTTTCAGACTCTTGAGCAGTATGATTTCAACTCGGCTACAGCAATTTAAGCAAGCTCTCTCATATAATTCGCAGACTCTTCTCTTCATAGATCGTGCACGCTTATAGCATGACTTATGAATACAATAACTTTCAAAAGCACTGGACTAGCCTAGCTAACGTATTTCTCACATATTGCTTAAGATTGTCTACCACCGAACTGACTGCATGGCAGTGCGGTCACTATATTCGACACGGCTCAAACAGTCAGGCAAAAGCCTGCTAGGGTAGGTAGCTGTCAAAGCTAATTTCCATAGACTATAAGTGCCAGTACACACAGACGTTCGAAGCAGGGATATATATAAGTTTTGTCTTGTAACTAATAGCAGACAAAACCCACTCTGCTTCTGTCACAAGCAGAATACTTTCTGTGTAGATATTATCTTAATCGAGAATAGAGACAAGGGAAAGCCTTCATAGTTACGAGAGACACCAAAGACCCCATGTGTGTTCTGTGACAGCATCAGACACCACTGCTGTTTTCTGATGACATTATCAACGATGGCATTTACATCGTGATCGGATTGTACACAGTTCTATATAGAAGCAGTCGTGCAGCAAAACAACTCGCATTTCTTTGTTATGTTCATTTCTATATAAAAACTATGACATTTAGAAAAATGAGTAGTTGTAAGTGAAGCTAATACAGCAATTTCACAAACCATTATTATTGTAAAGTACGGATCACTTTGTGCAATATCTACCTTTGTTCACCTGTTTATGGCTATGAGCAGCCAAAGCTTCTGACATTTTGCATAATCTTGTATGAAACAATTGAACGCATGGTATATATTTCAAACCGCGATTTGATTGAAAAAAGACTCACATTAGCGCTGTGTGTTTTGATTTCAGTGTGACTCCTTAAATATGGACTGAATTGCACACTAGTTGAGGATAAGTATGTCTCGTTACATTTCATTTCAATATATATATTGTTAATAGTTCAAATTTAATTTGAGTCGTCTATTAGCACCTATGCCTTCGAATACTGGGGCCCGCTTTTTAAACAATTCTGTTTCGTTAAACTAAGGATTCAGTCAATGTTATTATTTGTAGTGGGTAGTAGAATGATTTTAGAGTGAAATAATATTAAATCTTTATAACCTATTCAACTCCACTAATTACATAAAATAAATAAATCTCACTTGTCAATGTGAGACAGATAGTTCATCTTCTCAGAATTGTGATGTTTGTAATCTATATTTCTCAAATATTGCTTGCAAACACAAAACTGTTCGCTCTTTCTCTAATTCAGCCTACAAGCCATGTATTCGGTTAGCTGTGATTGAATAATTACGTAAGGCGATCGGCGACATTATCCAATAACACCTGACCGTAAACTTCGCTTGTGGGCTGAGTTGGAGAAAGAACGAAAGAACTTTTAGAACTCTGGGCTACGATTTGAGAATGAACTATTTGTCTCACATGGAGAGGTGAGATTTATTTATTTTACGTGATAATCGGTTAAATATCACCTTGGTCGACCCCAGAGATTGCGATTGTTCTTCGGCCCTCATCTGCTCGCAGCGGGTCCCCCCCCCCCCCCACCCACCACCACCACACCCTCATTTGCGCCCTCCTCATGCGTGAAGCGCATCTCCCTCCACCCTCTCCGCTGCTCACACCCTCCTCTTCCATAACTTATTCCCAGAAGAATTCCCACGTCCATGACTTGTTGTCATAAAATAGGCAGTGTTTACTTTCAGAACACTTGGGACATGATTGTCAGGGGATAACACATGAAAAATATAAATGTGACACCATCGCGGGGAAGAAGAGGCAAGGGCAGTGAGATCTGGAATTAAATGTACTCCCCACGGGCAATGCCGGCATATGCAGACTATGACGTGTGCCAGTAGCACAGATGTAGTTAGATCCATACAAAAATAGCGTTTTAATATATACATAATAATAGGCGCATTCGACTGGACGTTTTCCTTGAGCACGGTGAAGCTGTTGTCTACAACTTTTGTTCGATTTTTGTATCGTATACTCACTGTCCTTACACATGTACAAGTCGAACAATAATCTAAACGGCTTCAATGTGCTTAACGGATACGTCCAGTCGAACGGGCCTATTGTCTCATTATTTGTTTGGTTGCTCTTTCAGACGTGTGTAGAAACACGAGTTACACAGTAATATTGACACCTGGATAGATTTATAAACATTCACAATAAATTAGTGTTGAAGAAGCGTTGAGTTACATTTGAGCCATTTGCTTCCTATTGTATCCATTATACATTCTATTTTATCATTTTCACCCTTGGGGGTCCTTGAGATAAATCAAAACTTACAATTTTGAGCCAATTTAAATTGGCACTAAATTTAATAATAAATTTATTAGATAACGTGTTCTAAATCTACTGATATAACAATTCTCCTGAATAAAACAACTTTATATCAATTTCGACTGGAATTAAGGTAAGTGAAATTACCCTGAACCATGATATTATCCCCCTGAATGCCACCTGAACTTCAACCTGCTACTTAGGGAGAAATCATTGCAGGTATAACCAAAGTTGTATTATAAAAGTGAGCAGCAATTGCATACCAATGTATTGGTACAATATACAATCTTCAGCGGGGACGAATTGGAGGAGTTCAAAAATGTGTTGATTAATCGGAAAGACAAGTTTTATTGATGAGAGGAGCATTATGGTGTAATTTTTTAGAAAGTGTGATAATGCAAATTGCTCGTTTTTGTAACATTACAAGAGGCGCTAGATGACATTGATATGTGTTTCCCCATACAACATTACAGTAAGAAAGATATGGGTAGATTAATGCATAATATAATATCTGAAGAGTTTTCTTTTTTAGTAAACCTTTAATTAATGATAGTGTTCCTAGATGCCTCCATATTTTGTTTTCATTTTTTATTTATATGCGTAGTCCAGTTTAATTTATCAGTGATGTATATCCGTAAAAAAT
>JARFOD010081263.1:0-19545 GCA_031763545.1 Mopalia muscosa | reverse complement strand
TCATGACACATACAGGCATGAATATTCTAAAATTATGTAATAGTGGCCATTTTGTTTTACAGAATTTGGTGAAATGCCAAGTTTCAAATTAATCCATTGATTTATTCCCTACTTATCGTGTTCACAACAACTACAGATATGAATATTCTAAAATTAGGTAATAACAACCATTTTGTTTCAAGGAATTTTGTGAAATGCAATACCACCCGCTGTCTTTACCAGAGGAGGCTATATACCAAGTATGAAGTTAATGTGAGAATTTATTCTTTACTTATCGTGTTCACAGCACAAACAGGCATGAATATGCTAAACTTATGTAATAATGGCCATTGAGTTTAACGGAATTTGGTGATTTGCAATACCATCCGTCCTCTAACAGGGGGAAACTAAATACCAAGTTTGAAGTTAATCAGTGAATTTGTTTTCAAGTTAGCGTGTTCACAAGCATTTGTGACGGACGGATATACGATCGGACACACGGACGGACAGACGGACGGACACCGAGTAGCATTTCTAAGTACCCCTACTATAATAGTGGTGGACAATTAACATCACATACAATCAGAAAAATTATGTGACTAACGGAAATACCACCAAAAGAGATTATTAGGCATTAGCCTAGGACAAATGGCATTCGCACTCTGAATAGAACTACATTTGCTTCCGTGGTCCACCAATGACGAAATTGGGTGATAAACTTACTACGCAATCCCCAAACCCATTATCAACATAAGGCGTCCTAAATCAATTACCAGTGAACAAACCAACTGTTAAAAAGATAAGGATTCTGTCATTAAAACTGTGAAACCCAGTCATGGAATCGATTGGTAATCTCGTTGGCATGTTTTATTGTGGGCGTTATGGGAGTGCAAACAATCTGTCTGCAAAACAATGTCCACTTAACAAATACGGTTTTATCCAATAAAAACGATCTTGATCTAAGCTCTTTGCTCAATTGATGAAAATGGTGACTGAGTATTCACACTTTAAACTAATATACAAATTAACAACGGCATCTTCCGTCATACAAAAAAAAAACATTTTTTATTATTTCCGTCGGAGAAAAACCCAATATGCTGAGTCGGTGTAACAAAGTATGGTCTTTTCAGAAAGGAGTGGAACATTAGATGCTACCGAGGATATTTGAAATGCAGTTTATTAGCAAAACTTTTACGAAACGTCACCAGTCATAGAAGGATATCGTGATCGAAAACTAATATTAGACATGACCTAGAAGAGATATAAACCGGATCTCAAGACAAATCTTTCCGCATAGAACGTTATCGCCAATATTGCTTTTAGAATCGATCAGGAATGTTTTCGATAGTGCACGAAATACAATTGTGGTTGCACCACCTGAAGGAGGATCGACTTGAATACCGTTTATCAGAACACATACGCGAATCGTTTGTCAAATCAGAGGAGCAATTTTGAATTTACCTCTTTACTACACCGTTTAGAATCAAAGGAGACTTTATTCAAGACAAGGCGTTTAATCAATCACCCAAAAGAGTAGTGTAATTTCGGACAGTGAAGTTTCACTATAAGCTTCCACCCTCACGAGTACAACGTGGAGGTCAATACAGTTTTGATTGGAAGTGGTGTTTCTGAGTTCGCAATTACATTATATCTGTGCTTCCTGAGCCACACACCGTTTACTATACAAAAATCAACGGGAACTCGGTTCGCAACCGTGGCTTAGTGGTATTTTTGTGGCTCCGACAATGGCGGGGGGGGGGGGGGGGATATGGTTTTTCACCATAATATGGCTAGGTGCAACACTGAGAACGATTCTTTCCTACTTTTCATGTGCAGTACACCAGAGGTATTTTTTTTATCAACATTGATCAGCGCCTTCAGGCGGGATTATATGAGTTTCTCCTATATGTGACCGTCTTCCCTCAGAGTCTACAGAATCCCCAATTAATCTTCTCGCCTTTCATTATTGTAATGTAATAATAATTATTTGTATACAATTACTATTTGGTTGATCTTGATTAAATATGTCATTTTATGATGACCTTAACCATCAAACTTGTTTTATTTGGCTTGGTTCCAAAAAACATAGCTCGTCTCTGACCAAAGCTGTTGTCGAGCACACATGATGATTTAATAATACAACTATAATAACGTATATAAAAACCTGGGCAACCTTCATTTCATCTCAACTGACCCTGTACATGCGAAGAGGGTGTTAACGGTTTCTTCGTTACAGTTAACCAGCAAGGCATTTTCTGTTCGGACCCTCCACGGACAAGACGAAGTCTTCATTAAATATGTCATTTTATAATGACCTCAACGGTCAAACTTGTGTCCATTAGGCTCGGTTCCACAGACATAGTTTGTCCTGGTCAAAGCTGTTCACAACAAGGATGTCGTCCAATATTAAAATCAACATGGGTGTGACTTTCCCTAGTGAAAGTGTGGCCCAGTAGCAGATCGAAGTGGGATGGTGTTAAAACGATAGCTACACGATAAAGCTATATTCATATTAACGGGCGCTAGAGGAACAACCTTAAGGCCACAATACACTTAACGTGACAGATAACTCTCTCAGGTTTTACTAACGGACTAAGTCTACCAGAAAGTTCTAATGTCAATTACTGGAGAGTATCTGAAAATTGGATTATACATCATCACACATTATATGAGCCTGTGAAATGCCAACACTAGCTCAACTGATATCGGACCACTTAAGTTCTTTATACCAATATTCGTCAGAAAGCTTATAATGCCCTCAGGACATTTGACAGAAGCCCAAAAACACGCTACCGTCCAGGCTAAAGTCATCGTTAGGTGTGTGGTTGACTAGTGATTAAATCAAGAAGATAATGGGGATTTCTTATACACGCTTATGTATATTGATATTAATATGTTTTGAAAAGCAGTATTCTGTTTAACTACAAAACAATATACCAAGTATATGAATGTATTAACAAGAAAAGGAAAAGAAAATGGTCGTCAGTAGAAAATAATTCAAAACAACTATGTCCTAGATATCATGTTTTTAAACACAGAACTGGTCGGTAGTTTTATTTAAAAAAAGAAATATATGGTACATACATGTATGCTTCGTTTTGCACCTAAGACTGCACTATAACGAAAACGAAAATAAGGAACTATGACGCCCATATAATAGTTACTGAAAAAACCTAAACAGTTTTAAAACGAAAAACAATTTTTTGTTGACCATATATTGAATAATTTATCTATCGAGACGACCTGTATTTTCCGCTTGATGTAAGGTATAATACGGCAGTGGGTGCAAGAAAACTTTGGAGTTATCTTAAAATCTACACTATGCAAGCATGGAGCCGATTAGCAGTTTTTTGTTAGACAGATGCACGTAAACTAAGCATAACTAAGTTATCTCAAACTAAATTCAATTGACGCATTATTAAAGCTCAAACACCAATCAGATAAATTTGACACCATTCCCTACTGAGCTTAAGTTATTTGTCTTTGAGTAGCCTTTAATAATCCTAAGAAGGTCGGTTTGAAACAAAATATGGAATCCATTACTGGTTTAAAAGTTTCTATCCACTTCGTTTTACGTCTGAATTCCTGTCACCAGACTTTTTCACGTCTTACAAACGCGTTAAAGATCAAGTTTCTAAGCAAACTTCACTCAATTGAGGCGTCATCCCGGATTACTTATCAACATCACTATTGAGTGGAGTATTTATGTCTGTGTTCTGATGGCTGCAGACCTCACTCAATTGAGGCGTCATCCCGGGTTAGTCATCACAAGCACTATTTACTGGAGTATTTATTATCTGTGTTCTGATGGCTGCAGACCTCACTCAATTGGGACGTCATCCCGGGTTAGTCATCACAAGCACTATTTACTGGAGTATTTATTATCTGTGTTTTGATGGCTGCAGACCTCACTCAATTGAGGTGTCATCCCGGGTTAGTCATCACAAGCACTATTTACTGGAGTATTTATTATCTGTGTTCTTATGGCTGCAGACCTCACTCAATTGAGGCGTCATCCCGGATTAGTCATCACAAGCACTATTAAGTGGAGTATTTATGTCTGTGTTCTGATGGCTGCAGACCTCACTCAATTGAGGCGTCATCCCGGATTAGTCATCACAAGCACTATTTACTGGAGTATTTATTATCTGTGTTCTGATGGCTGCAGACCTCACTCAATTGAGGCGTCATCCTGGATTAGTCATCACAAGCACTATTAAGTGGAGTATTTATTATCTGTGTTCTGATGGCTGCAGACCTCACTCAATTGAGGCGACATCCCGGATTAGTTATCACCACCACTATTAAGTGGAGTATTGATGGCTGAAATGAGGAATTCGGTTACAGATTATCTCATACAAGTGAGCCGTCCTAACGACAAATAACAACAACAGAAAGCAGTCTATTTTATAGGTTGTTAGATAAATTACTCATGACAGACATGTCGATATCGAATATAACGATTGTTGATCATTTGGCCTTTTTTTTTTTCCTTAACGGAAACGTGTTTTCCTTACAGTTACGTGTAAAAGTAAAAACTCTACGAAACAAAAACATCATGGATTCGGGCCCAACCCGTGCAGTGCAGTTTACTTAATGAAACGATACGAAAGATAGGAAGTTTTTCATTTATTTCTCGCATTGATTGACGCAGTCTTTTGTTAACATGATGGCAGGAAGATGTCCTTGTTGAACAAAAGCTGTTTGGTGATGTTACTAATGCAAAACAGAGGTAAATGCATCAAACATACATCACACCTATTTATCAAGTAGATTACAACATTACCATGTGCACGAACATATGAGGATGATATAAAGAGCGCTATGTTTTTGTTCAAATAAACTCAATGTGTTATCTATCAGGTAAATATTCAGTAGGAAACTGAAGAGGATTTTCTCATCAAATATTAACATGGTCCATCCATATATGTATTACCATATCGATCAGTATAGAATCGACATTTTCTCTTTTTATACGACTAAAGGTGACTTCTCCGATAAGGGACAGTTGGAATGTCTCGGCACGTTTCTATTAAGTGTATAAATGTCATGAGGTCTTGGTTGTCAGCCTTTTGATAAAACGGTTTATGTGAAAGTGAAAATAGTTTCCGGGGACAGGAAGAAAACGGATGTTATTTCCCAGCCCTAAGAATGTCATTCAATATCACGGTTTCGAAAAACTAGGGACATTTAAAAGTGATCTGTGCATCAATATCAACGGACGGACAAATCAGTTATAACCACAAGGCCAATGCTATTTATGTTAAATTCTTGCCTTTCGTTATTGTTATTTAAATAGTCTATTATATTTTCACAGAACAGCCCAAAAATAAACGTTATAGAGGACAAGAACAAGTAAACGCAGCGGGTATTCATTAACCCTCTTGTGTAGTCATCCATCAGCTACAACAATCAAGTTTTTCCTCACTCGTAGTGTAATTGTCCCATTGCCTTTGTAATTTGTAGCCAATTGGTCAATGTCAAATCAACCTACACGGGCTTTAGAACTCATTTCCGTTTTAAGCTCAGATGTGACGGAAATTATGCTCTTCTTACTTGGCTGCTCTATAATTATCTTTTACTATCTGATTAACTTAATTCAGTATAAAATTCACAAGAAAGAAAATTCCAATAAATGACCCATAGGAACCAGGTAGAGTAACAAAGCAATGACTACTAAGAATAAAGCAATTGATACATACCAGCCTATTAAGAGATGTACAAGGATATTTTAAAATTTTTAAAAAATCGAGATAAATCTTCAATTTCTTCCGATCTAAGAAAACAAAAAACTGATCTTGAGCAACTTTTCTAAATTACGTTTTCATTGCATATACTAAAAAAGATCAAGTGATTGCCATTGTTTGGCAATTTGTCTTTTAATATAAATCTCTCATAGATTTCTCCACACAAATGTTTTTGTAACAAATTGTTTAATCCCAGTTAAAAAACAAAAACATTAAATGAATCCATACAGACCCAATACAAGTATTTGACACTATTTTGTTTCTTTAATATGGGTATAACGTCGTACTTGAGGATATTTCACTTTTATGACGATATATTGTCCTCTACAAACCTAGTAAAAACCACTCCCGTTTGCCTGAGCCACAAAGTGCGACTCATTGATATACCTGATAGTCGACTGATGGATCCATTGAATGGTCTATCGATGTAAAATTTATAAGCGCACAAGCAAACCACTAAGTCTGACACTGAAACTGAAGATGTTTGGGACAAAATTCTATAATGGTTTACTCCCAGTTAAAAAACAAAAAACACAAAAAGCATTAAATTAATCCCTATAGAGATCAATATAAATATTTGACTGATTTGTTTGTTTGATTGTGGTTAAACATCTTACTCGAGGAAATTGTACTTATAAGACGACAGATTGCCCACTTCACATTACTCCTTGCCTGATTACAGTGGAAAACCGAGAGAAAACCTCGTAAAAACGATCCCAAAATTGCCTTATCTTGTGACGCATTGATATACTTGATAGTCAACAGATGGACACTATTTAATTTAGTATATTATTATAACTTTACATATATATAATTTTTTTAAAATCTTTGAATTCATGACAAGAATATCTAAAGTTGGCTAATATCCAATATTTATTGTTGTTTATTATTCTTATGTTAAATATGCAATCGTATATTAATATAAAGCATACCAATTTAAACAGAGAATAGCTGGGGATTATGTACACTCAAACGAGTTCTAGCTGACATTAAAAAGGGAATTCTGGTACACACACAGGTATTGATTAATTTCTTGGTGTTTTATGCCGAGCTTAAAGGTATTCCCAAATGGTTGATACCTAGAAAACGTATAAAAATAGTCCAATATTCACTGAACGATTTGCAACTTGTTTCATTAAAAAAATTCGGCATACATGTGGAGAAATTAGGATTCGAACATCTGACTTTTTATTTAGAGTCAGCTGTGATTATCGAGTGACGTCAGCAGGGGAATTCACTGACAGGACTGGTATCCATAGAAACCTGACCGCCATTTTTTATTTCTCATTATCTAGCAATTCGTCGTGTTTCTCCGGATTCGTCCTCATCCGCCACGGAGTCGTCATTTTCCGCCACAGATTGTTCCCAATGGAGTTTCCCTTTCCTACGTCACAGCTCAAATAACTTTTATGGAGAGTCGCAAGTTTAGAAGTGATTAAAACAAATTCTAAGTGTCAGAAAAAAGGGGTTTATTTTACCGATAGTTTACAGTATTATGTTTGTAATTCAAGCACTTTCAATCTGATTTAAAACCCATTTGGGTATACCTTTAAGAGTTATTCACGTTTTTATTTGACGGCAGTATACTCTTAAATGATAATAACTGTTGTAATACATTGGCTACTAAAGCGGGTGTTATATATACCAGTCAGGCGGTTACGTTGATGTCGTTCACGGCGGAGGTTAATTAACAGGGACAGCTGAATCCCGTTTTCAGGCATATTAGGAATAGATGATATTTCCCCCTGACTTTCTTCGGCTGTCAGTATTTAAATAAGGCAGTTTGATGAACTCACCCCGTAGGACAAACGTCGTGTTTGTCCACATTATTTAATTATGCCTGACATGAAACTCTGTATCCACGGAAAGAGTCATTCCGAAGGGTTGCACACTTTCAATAAAAT
This sequence comes from Mopalia muscosa, assembly GCA_031763545.1. Lineage (NCBI taxonomy): Eukaryota > Metazoa > Mollusca > Polyplacophora > Chitonida > Mopaliidae > Mopalia > Mopalia muscosa. The sequence goes on along the minus strand of JARFOD010081263.1, from coordinate 11,915 downwards.
ATGTAGATTTAATTGCCGCTGCTGTCGAACACTGTTAAGGTTATGTTTCTACTTGGCCATTCTAGAAGTTTGAACTGTATGTGTGGATAATTCAAGTAGGAGTATTGCAGGAGCAGGTGACGAATGTAAATCTAGCGTCCGTTCACACATTATCAGACAATCTTATTACCAACACCTACAACAGGCACAGGAAGCTCGGCTTCTTTAAGAGGAAGAGTGACTACACCACGGTACACACTACTTCATGAGGTATCAACAACAATGTACATGGGAAGCGACATGTACGATCAACAACACTACACAGGCAACATCTTGCAGGCTGTTCAACGCTTGATACGAGCCTAACCGTGTAGAATCAACAATAGCACTTTACACAGGTATTATACTTTAGTATCCACCACACTTTAACACCCAACTTTATATATGATCAACAATACATTAAACAGACAACACCATGTAGGATCAAATACATCTTACCCAATCAATATCGAGTAAGATCAACAACACTTAGAGAGGCAACATTGTTTAGTTTTTGTTTGTTTGATTGGTGTTTAACGTCGTACTCAAGGGTATTTCACTTTTATGACCACGGAGTGTCCACTTCACCCTGTATGTACACAGTCTTATTAAATCGAAACAGGTTCAGTTTAGGAGGCGTACTCGCTACCACTAAGCCACGGGCCAACATCGTTTAGGATCTACAATACTTTAAACAGACAAGGTGGAAGATCTGAAACATTTTAAGCATTCAGCAATAAGTACTTAACTTGGGCAAAATTTAGGATCAACTATAATTTAAACAGACAACACCATGAATGATCGGAAACACTTTACACATTCCACATTGAGTAAGATAAACAACACTTAACAAGGTCAACGTCACGTAGGATCTAGCACACTTGACCTAGTCACCATTATTTAGGACCAACAACACTTTACGCGTCAACACTATGTAGTACTTTATACGGTCAACATTATGTTGGATCAACAACACTTTAAAAGGTCTACATTATATATGATCAATCACAGCTATAGTTTTAAATCGGTATGATAGATAAAAAAGAGGTCTATTCATTTTTTCGAGAACTAGACTGAGTTTTGTTTTGTAGAATCGGCTATGCATAACTTTGCTCATATCTGTCTAAATTGTTGTAGTTGCTACCTTTTAGATAATATATTTCCAAAAGACTTGACAATGGTATCCGTAAGACAATAGGTTTTAGTGTTAATGCTCCCATTTGAGGCAACAACAAAAAAATGCAATGTATTGATCAATTCTGTCTGTTGCCAACAAATGAACCAGTTCTATGCAGCTTCGTTCAAAGACATTTTAACGGCTGTGTCATTCCAATAATGCCCAGCCGTGTCCGTCTGTCAACCATATGTGAATGAGTCACATGAGCCTAAAAATACGATGTTTAACCCCAGTTAAGCTAAAATTATTTAAACTGTAAACTACTTTTGAATGGGTTCAATCAATCTGAATAAATAAATTGAGTGTATGCCATAGGTATGATGTAATACATATGACTGGGCGGCCTTGATTGATTAACGGATGACACATGTTATGCCTTCTTCACACTTTGCTACCATAACATACACATGTCGAGAACATACATATTGGAAAACTTAAGTAGTCCTACAGTATCAAAGTTAACTAAGTTTATTCGTAATGTATGAAAGCTCATAACGTCCACCCCTCCTTCGCTTGTCAAAAACATGTTTAAGAAAACACAAAACCACGAGACTGCTTGTTAAAATCTCGTGTTCTGGTACTTTTTGTTTCATATATTGAAGGGCGAGGGAACGAGAATAAGAGGAAGCGAGATTTAGCGCTTTCTCGTCTTACACTGATAAAGCACTAAAAATGTAATACTTAGATCTCGCGGGTTTGAACTTTCTTTATTTGACAGGCAAGAAAGCGCGGAAGCGCAATTTAACATTTAAATCTCGCTCCATTTAGTTCTAGAGGTCTCGTGTTCTCGCCGCCTCGACCTGTTAGATATGTAAACAAAAAAAGACAAAACACGAAATTCTATTCTTAAATGTCGTATTTTAGTAATTTTCTGAAGAGAGAACTCGAGAACTAGAGGAAGCGAGATTTAACTGTTAAACCTCGCTTCAGCACTTCCTCGTGAAGAAAGTTTAAAACCACGAGATTTAAAAATTTAATCTGGAGTTTTGGTGTTTTTATCGGCGTAGGACGAGGAAGCAAGAACGCGCTTAATCCCCCCCAAGCAAAATATCAAACAAAAATTACCAAGGTACGTATCTGTCAACTACATTAAAATGCTAACAGACTGAATAAATCAATTAATTAGGAAAATACAGACACTCATAATAATTTGAAGAAGCCGTATTCATTTTCAAGAAAGCCCTGGCATTAATACCCTCGTATACCGAGCACAATTTGCACCAGGCATTTAAAACAAAGCGATACAAAATGAAACCATTGTCATCCTGTGTTTAAAAAGTCATGCAGTTGTTAAAATTTGTGTACGACTTGACAGTGCAAGAGTAATCTTTGCAGAGTTTAGTAAATCTAACCAACTATACATATCAGTGACTTAAAAACAATAATAATTATTACGGTGTGCTACAATTTAGAGTTTCTGATTGGCCGCAATTGACATGCGCGTATTTAAATCGGACCGTGAGATTTAATAGTTAAATCTCAATCCCTCTAGTTCTCCCTTTAGTTCTTGAGTTCTTGTTCTTCAGAAAATTACTCAAACACGAGATTGTACAAAGGAATCTCTTGTTAAGTCTTTTATTCTTCAAAAAGTGGATAGGTCGAACAGTCGAGGAAGCGAGAACTATAGAGGGAGCGAGATTTATCTCGCTTTCGCACACTCTCGCCTTACAGGTATACTTACAGGTATTTGAAAACCGCGAGATTTACATAATAAATCTCGAGTTCTAATGTTATTACAAGACTAAGGCGCGAGAGAGGTAGGAAAGTGGTTGGCTCGAACATAGTTTAAATCGTGTCGATCGCTTTAATGACAGAAAATATGAGTAACATTGTTTTGGAGAACTTTTTCTCTAGTCTCTCTCACAGTTTTTTTAAATTTTTTTTTTATCTCAGTTAAGCCTTACAGCGTTGTCATTAAGCACTCGATGTCTAGGAGGTAGTTTCTTTTTTCGGACTTGTTGGTCTTTCTAGCCTTCTAAACTTGACGGCAAGGATTTCCCCTCAGTCATGGGGAAAAACATTTTCCGCACTCATGGACTACGTCACTAACACCAAGGATTTTGTGAAAAACATTTCTTTTGCCGAAATGCAGAATATGCATTAGTTTAATATAATCATTTAAATAATTCTTTGTTTCATTTAAATCAGCCAAAGCTAACACTTAGCAACTGTGGAACTTTTCAGTTTACTATTATAGTGTATTGCACCCCAAGATATCACATACGTGTTTGCTCTTTAATAGAGACAAAGAGAAGGTATTCTTTTTCTTCGTTTAAAATTCATAATTATTTAGACCAATCTTAATCGAATAATGATTGTAATCCCAAAGAGGTAGGCAAATAGGCCGGTTTGGCGTGAAATAAATTAAAGTTATTTATTATGGCGTAATCACATTCATGAATAAAATCAGAATGTTTTGCCTTGAAACGTGTCATTAATTTAAAAATACTTGGCAGCATGACTGCCAAAGAGTTCGCCTGTTCTGCCAATGAAAGGGAATGTATTCCCTTTGTCTTCCATGTAATAAATGCAAACAAATTTAATATGTCTGCATAAAGCTCGTTTATAGAGTATGTAATATGCGTATAGTGAGCCGTTCGTTTCATGTGGTGTGATATCTACCCAGAATGTCAGAATAGTCTTGCCTTTCAATGTGGAGTTTAACGCAAATTTACTTGAAAAGCTGTTTTTGTAATTGCTATGCATGTGATTAGCTGAACAGATACTATCCTTCTCCTCTCATGTTATGAGACATTTGCCGAAAATTTTAGACAACTAGGTTATTCTATTATAACACACAGTGCTTAAGATAAATGGTAACTCAAATTTGCTTGAGAAGCTCGTTAAAGTTAATAACATGCATATAATAAGCTGAACAGATAATATACATCTCGTTTTCTTGGATATTTGTCTAAAGTTTTAGGACAATCAGCCTAATGAATTTGAACACACATATTTGAAAGCAAATTTACCTGAAAAGCGTCTTACAGGCGAGCTAAAAAGTACTGTTCCTGAGTTTTTATGAAAATGGTCGATAACATCTACATGTATATGTAAATATCTTGCTTTGTTTTATACTAATATCAGAACAGTTGAGTTGAAAGAGTAGTTGAAAGACCAGCCGAAAGGCTTCATGAATTATTTAATTGAACGGCAGTGTGTGGGCAAACATTTGTTGACATGAATTCAAAATCATCCATATTTTCTGTTAAAACTAAAGCGTGACGTCGTACACGAAAGCTTTTTGTTCGAAACTTTAACGTGTTTGCTTTAAACCATAGATAATGGGGAAGCGCAACACACACATGCCAAAAAGTTGAATAGCGGGACATCAATCAAGTGCTAAGCAAATGCTGTTCATGTGCATATGCTAATCCTTTCTATGAAAACATTAAAATTGATAGATAAAAATATGCATATTAAGTTCTCTAGGCTAAAAGATCGCTAAAAAACATTTCTGTGCGCATTACCATTGTTTCGAATGTGTTTGTATTTCGATAATCCTTTATAACTTTATATGTTTTATAACCATTACGCTTGAACCGGAGAAACGTTGTTTATTCGGATTGATTGATTGTTGTTTGACGTTGTGCTCAAAAATGTCATTCAGCGGAGCACCATGATGTTGAATATCCACAGTTGTTTAACAGTAAAATTGGAAATGTAGATATTGCCTCTCATCATCGAAATTGTCAACATGTAATGGTGGTGTGGCTAATAATGGTTGGCGAGCATCATCCGTGATTTAATATCATTCAACACGGCAGTAAGCGTTAGTCAATCAATCCCATAGCGTTGTTAGTGATACCGGGTGAAAGGAATCGTGCCGTACATAGTTAATTATACCGTTTCTTTTATTGTATCGTGATCAGTGTCCTGTAATTCTCGCGCGCCGTCTAGTAAATGAATCGCAATGACCACGGTTTTAACACTCAAATATAACTACATCAATACTTTATGTAAAGAATTTGGTCTATCAGGTATCTTTTAGAAAATTATAAACCAAATGAAGTTGAACACACCGACGAGTATATTCAGTGTTCATCGATTTTCAGTTTACCAAGGACGGCATCTCATAAAACAAGCTGAAGATATCAAACTGATTATTATGTTCATGAGTTGTAGAAAAGCTGTAGTTGATGCTTGTTGATAATATGAAACCAATCAAATCAACTCAAATAAATAAGCCAGTAAAGCTGGCATGCTGGGTTCGCATATTATATCAATTGATCATTATTGGAGAGCGGCTTACCCATGTCGCTACTTTGCTTCTCCCTGTAAACTTCACAATGGGATGATACGGGTACAAAGAAATTCTCAAAAAAACATTTAGACGATGAACGAACTCTGTTAGAACATCGTACGAATTTCCCTGTGACTAACCATCACTTACAACTATAGAAACGGGTCATTAAAGGTGATTCTACAAGCTGATAACGGCAAGGGAAGGGAGGGGAATATTGGTTATACAGCCATAATTTACTTACTTGATTATACGGTAAAAAATGAAGAAGTTCCTAAGTGGTATAAATACCATTGAGTTTCTAAAAAACACCCATTGATAGCTTACAAGAAAATTTTCATTAAAATAAATGAATACAGTTGCTAAATTAACACCATGGACATTAATTAAAAGTTTAACACCGTTCATCTCGATACATTGAGTACGTTTTTGAGATAAAGATCAAAATAAGACAGGAGTGGAAGCAAAAAATGGATAATTGGACAGAAAAAGTTCCAGGAATGTTACATGAATATCATGACAAGGAACAGTACCAATGTAACAGCATTTATATGATGCAATTTTCAGCTAAATAGATCGAGTACTTTTTGATATAGACATCAAAATATCAAAGCAGTTCAAGTTGAGGAAAAGAACAGACGGACAGACAAACTACCAAGAAAGTAACATGATTCGCATAATGACACTGCACAGCTCGATACATTGAGCAGTTTTTTTAGATAGAGATCGGAATATGACAGGAGGCAAAGCGTAACAGATTGAGGGACAGACAGATAAGAATGTTACAGGAATAACACCATGGCAGTGCACAGTCCCAATAAGTCAGGGGTCAAATGAAATAAGTTTGAGCTCGAAGCATCATTGAATAGTTTTTAGATTTGGCTCGGTATATGACAGGAGGTAAAGCGAAAGCAAATAACAGATTGAGGGACAGACATATAAGAATGTTACAGGAATAACGCCATGACAGTGCATAGTCCCAATAAGCCAGGTGTTGAATAAAATAAGTTTGAGCTCGATGCATCATTGAATATTTTGTAGATATAGCTCGAAATATGACAGGAGGTAAAGCTCAGACAAATGATGGACAGATGGACGGACAGACACAATTCCAATAAAGTTATATGAATAGCACCATAGCAGCACACAGTCCCAATATAACCCCTGTTAAATTAAATAATTTAAGCTCGATAGATCTAGTACTTATGGCGAATGAGCTCTAAATATGACATGATGTAGAATGGAGACAGACGGAAGGACAGACAGATGGATGGTACCTTTTTTAAGACACCCAAGGCAAATATCTTCCAGGTTTAAAAAAAATTATGAATGAAGAACCCAAAGTAATACGTCTTGTATAGCCATAGCTTAACAATAATAGTGATATTCAAATCCAAATGCACATTAGTTTAAACCTACGTCTGTAACACAAGCATACATAGGAAAAACATATTCTTAGAATTGAACATTTCCCAGAATGTATGAATGTTCATGAAATATTTTTTGTTTATTTACTCAAATTATTTCGATATTCAGTCAATGTAAGCAAATTATAAACAATAGACCTTCCTTTATATAACTACTAAATTTGTTTAATACTTTTGTGACCACTAAACAACGATCTATAATGAATTACATCTCTTGATCTTGTATAATACTTTTGAATATATTTAACTCTTAGGTTTTCGAGGCATTTACATCCAAATACAAAATGAAATTCATCGCTTATAACATTTTCAGTACACATTTACCGTCCCACATACTGGCAAACCATGACTCGATATACGGAATTTAGACAATACAATTCTTTTTCCCAGTGGCAGTTCTGTTAGGTATCTTTCAAAAACAAATTCTGTTTTAATTATTCTATAATTGTCACACTTTGAGCTGTCATTTAACAAGCTTCTCCATTCTTGTTGGAATTGATCTTTAAGCCTTAACTGAATGGAGGCGGTGAGCCACTTGGGGTTAATGCTCAACTGCTGGTCCCATACATTCGACATGCCCCAGTTGTCTAGAGCGTGTTTGACCGAGTCTACCCATGGAGATTTAATTACATGTGCAGTGCGTAAACTCATGATAGTGTTATACATAACTGCATTTAGTTTGGACTGTTTGCCTTGTATATTTTTGCACCAGAAAGTTAGCATTCTCTCCTTTATCATGACTCTAAGTGGGTACCGTCCCAGTTCGCCATATACCATTGCTGACATTGTACTGGACTTGACATAAAGTATATGTTTACAAAAAGCTAACTGAATTTTTTCTACAATTTCATGATTCTTAAAGCCCCATATTTTACATCGTACAATAGTATTGGGCGAACAAGCGTATCAAATAGTTGAAGCTGTGTATCTACCGGAATGTTGTATTTTCTACATTTTCCAATTAGTGCATACATAGCTTTTCTACCTTGTTCTGCCAGCTGTTTTACACTTTCCAAAAAATTACCATTGAAACAAAATTGCAGTCCTAGGTATTTAAAACAGTTCACGACATCAATGTTTTTGTCTCCATACTTAAAGGAAATGTTTTTAACTCTTCTAGAGTAAAATACTACCACTTTAGTCTTTTGAACGTTAACCTCCAACTTCCATTGTTCACAATAAGAATATAAGTCATTTAAAGCATTTTGGAGACCAGCTTTACTATTGGAGAAGACTGCCATGTCGTCAGCATACATGATAACCATTATCTGAAAGTATATGTCTATTTCTCTCCACTCCATTTCCAGGCCAGTATTATTATGATCAATTAAGAAGGTTTCTAGGTCATTTACAAAGTGGGAAAACAAAAGAGGTGACAGATTTTCGCCTTGTCGGACGCCTTGTAAGCAACTGAAATATTCTGATGTTTGCCAATTTGCTTTAACACAAGATTTAACGTCTCTTTACATATTTTTGATAACATGATAAATTTTACCGCTAATACCATTTTTAAGTAATTTCCTCCACAGAGCAATCCTCCAGACTGAGTCAAACGCTTTTTGATAGTCTATGAATGCACAGAAAAGCTTGTTCTTGTTTTTAAGTGATAAATCTATAAGGCCTTTCAGAACAAATATGTGATCAAAAACACTGTATCTTTTGCGGAATCCAGCTTGGTTTTCTGAGATTATTTCAAATTCGTCTACATAGTTCGTCAGCCTATTGTTCAAAACTCCTGTAAATACTTCCCCTAGACAACTCAATAGCGTCACACCCCTGTAATTACCCGGGTCTAGTGGGTCACCTTTTTTCTTATAGATCGGAATAATCAAACCCGTAGACCATATGCTAGGAATAGTTCCTGTATCCAAAATTTTGTTGAATAATACAAAATATAAGTTTTTAAATTTTTCATAAGTGCAACTAATGTATTCATTGAGAATATTATCTATACCTGGGGACTTAGACTGCTTTAATTTCTTAACGACAGCTTCTATTTCATTGTCTTGTATAGGTGCATTTAGTACATTACTTTCCATGCCTGTTAACGAACTGCTAGCATACACAATGTCTTGTGTCTCATCGTCGTTTTGATCAGAATCATTTAATTGCTTAAAATGCTCGAATAAGTCATTTAATTTAGCTTTACATATGTTATTGTCTTTTCCGATCAAAATTTTCCAAAAGTGTTTAGGGTTTGTTTTTTTTTTTCACCGTTTTAAATCGTTGTTTATTTTGTTTTTATATACCAGCTGTGCTTGTCTTAATATTTGTTTATAGTTTTTCCCAGATTCCGTCAAAAGTAATCGATTTTTGTCAGTTTTGTATTTCCGGTATATGTTTCTCTTACAGTTAAACCATTTTCTCGCATTCTCACACCGCTTATTGAGCCATTCTTTATCTACAGATTTCTTATTTTTTCCTTGTAGTTTCAATTGGCTGATGTTTTGTCCGAAAATTTGAATAGAATTCACTGTAAATAGTTGTTGCACTTTTTCGAAAACTGTATTAACATTTACGCTGTCATCTACTAAAGCAGATGTCAATTGGTCAATTGTGTTCTGGTCAATTTCGTTATTGAACTGTCCTGCTCTCTCTCCATTAAAAAGATGTCTATAATTGTCCTGGTGGTTATTTGTTTGTTTTGTCGGGTTCCCTTTGACCACCTTTTTAAAACTTATTTCTAACGGACGGTGAATATCCGAGCACAGAGGTTTAAAGCCATTTACACTGAATACACATATATCTCGAAGGACGCCTACTGAGGCTATCACATAATCAACTATACAGTCCCCTTAGTTGTAGTAGCTTTCCATATATCTCTGTCATTGCACAATCTCCCGTTTGCTATAAATACTAGTAACCCATGTGACTTGCACAACTTTAAGATTCGTTTACCGTAACAGTCTACTCTGTGCGAGTCTTCTGACTTTCTGTCACGTCCTATATCATATAAAGTGAGATCTCTTACTTCTCCTCCGATCATATCTCTTACTTCATCGTCTAAATTAAATTCATGGCATAAAAAATCATCTAATTCTACGTAATCGAATTTATCTTTGGTATGTGCATTAAAATCTCCACAAAGACATATATACCTATCAACACCCAGCTCTACTATTTCGTTTTCTAATTCAGAAAATATATCAACCTTGAGCCTATAGGTGGTATATGTATATTCCCAAATAAATATTCTTGTCTAAACCACGAATGTTCTTATCTATTTCAAACCATTGAGAAAATTTATTTTCTCGCTTGATGTAACTTCCATATTTGTTTAGCGGGGATTTCCCACATATTACTAAACCACCTGATCTACGGTTGCTCAAGTTCTGGCGATTATTAAAGTATATATCATAGCCAAATTTCTTAAAGTCCTTTTCAAGTTCTAATATATCTGCGTCATCAGTTTTGCTTTCACTGAAGGAAAGTATATCATAATTTAGTATATAGTCAGTGAATTCTTTGTATTGCAGACGCCGTTTCAATCCACATACATTTAATACCAAAACAGATATCCCCGAAGGAGTAACAGTTTCTAGAGAATTGTTAGTTGAATGATGGCGATTACTCACAAAATATGTTGGGGCACATTGTCCTCTTATATGGGCCCGTCGCTCTGAACCACCCGCGATACATTAGAATATTCTGTATCGTCAGCTTCTGGAGCTGTACCTTCCATATGTCCAGTGTGGCTTGGCATGCTAGCCTCTCCTGGCTGAACGTTGGTCCTGGTAACACTGTTTTGACGAGGCTCCGGAGTCGGGAACCACTCATGTACAGGAGGATGATATGTCGGCAGAATTGAAAGGGCTGGTCGAAATACAAACTGTGGTTCGGGCGCTAAGCTATTATTGTCCTCCTTATATAACCTATTGTTAACATACAGTTTGTCCAAAACAAGCCGAGCTGTATTACCATTCTGTTTTGCCTGACGCATAATGGGAAACAAGTGGCGCCTTTTGTCTACTATTTATTTTGGGTACTGCTCATTTATTTTATAGCGCGATCCTCTGAGTTTTACAAAAGCGGCTTGTCTTTCTTTCTCCCTTGATTTAAATTGAGAAAATTTAGCCACAATCGGCCTTGGGCGTGAGGGTCCAGAACGGGTTCTACCCTTTCGGTGTACTCTTTCAAAATCAATCCGCTCTAATACTTGGAGAGCTTCTTTACAAAATGATTTTATTACTTGTTCTACATTTTCACCTTTTTGCTCAGGGATACCGTGGAACAGGAGATTGTCCCTCATAGATCGGGCTTATAAATAAAGAACATTCTGTTTCATATCGTCGAAATCGGATTTTAGTACCTTATCAGCTTCATTTGTGTGTTTCACATAGTTTATTTCTCTATCCATACACTTCATTTGTTCCTTTGTCGCATTGTTTTCTTTTTTCATTTCGTCAAACATATCGCTGAGGGCTTGTGTACTTATCTCTAGTTCTTTAAATCCTCTCGTCAACTGTCCCATATCAGCCTCCAATTTATTTACTTTATCTTGTACACCACACACATATGATCTAATATTTTCTAGCAGTCCAACCTGTGACTCGATTCTTATAAGTCTGGACTCCAGTCTCTCAAGCACTCCTTGTAGACCTACCTCAGTGGTAAAAGGTAACGATTGGGCAGGTGTCGAGAACACAGGGGTAGACACCGATGGGAAGATGCCTGTAGGTGAGTACTGATCGCAATAAAAGGCTTGTCTGCTTTGTCCTAGTATATTTGATGTCTGCGTAGGTTGGTTACTCACAATGTTGTGTTGTTGTTCCAGTTGTGTAGGCAGAGTACCGTATTGTTCTGGCGAGGTTTCAGTTCTGGATTCTTGCCTCATGTCAGCACTACTCTTCCCTTTCCTCTGCTTCTTTGCTGTTCTTGATTTACTTCCAGTCATTGTTGGTGTAATGGTGCGGCGTTTTGTAAAAAAGTATTTTTAAAATCAGTATGACTAGGCATGGTAAGCGAAAAATTAAAAGTCACAGAACGGATATATTACCAGAGCCAAATTAAAGATAGATCCCTAAATAACAAATACTAGAAATGTTGATCC
>JARFOD010081252.1:0-19547 GCA_031763545.1 Mopalia muscosa | reverse complement strand
TCCCCCTGTGTTGGTAGTCCAAAAGGATAAGGGGAGTTGTTGGGAGTACACTGGCTGGTGAGGCATAAAGCACTTGCTCATGATTTAGACACCATTATTTTTAGCAACTCTATTTTCTGAATTGAGCCTCAGATAGAAAGTTTGCCTATAATGTGTGTCGCAGATTGTTATTATCTGTTTGCTGCAGTGAAATCCACAAAACATGTGACAGAAAGAAGATTAGAGTTGAAATAGGCAGCATTAAAGAACTGTTACATCGTAAGCAGATTAGTTATATCCGTTGATCTTCATGGAATAATCCGCTTTCGGACTGTCTCACTAAAAAGGGAGCCTGCGCAAGTGTAATGATAAGAGCTCTGAATACTGGAGTTTGGGAAATATAAATATTAAACTGTCCGTTTTTCACGAACTTAATACGGGTTATCTTACATATATAATTGAACTGATTAATACTGACTTTTATAAGATTTTGATATCAAATATATTTTGACATTGTATGCGAGACAAAACGTTCAGGCTATACGACAATTCACAGATGTGCTTCTGTCGAAAAGTGGTTAGCTTGTCCAATCACAGTCCTGTGCCGATTTATGTTCACCTGTCTGCGCCTCTCTGTCGACATAAATAAGTCTATTGGAAAGCTCTTCTTTAAATGATCCAACATAATGAATATACGTTTGAAAATAAAGTGTTATATCTCAAACAAAGTAACAGTTCCCAAATTAACCCTGGGTTTAAGGTGTTTCTGGACACCCTTGGTCGATTTTCATGGTTTGTTTCTCGAAGTGCAATAACTATAAAATTTAATAAACAAGTTGACTGAGTATATGGTCCTAGAACTAGTAAAAAGTGTCTCATTGTTTTATAATTTTGAGTCGAACGATGCAGTACATTTTTTAAGTCTTATCGACGTTGGAAAGTATTATAAAAATGTCAAATACAACTTTCAAAAAACATTAACAAAAATCAAGGAGGTACTTCCACAATTTGATGAACAGTTTAATAGATGGCATTGTGCTCTTTACAATGGTACAAATTTTAAATTTCTAACATGATTTGTTATCTAGAAATACGCTTTGGAAAATGTAGAGTTTGCTTTAAAAAAGTGCCAAACATAGGCAATTAAAGTTGATTCATTTTGAGCCCAAGGGGTCCAGCAAAACCCTAAATGGAAAATACAACATCAAGTTGACTACAAACATGTATGATCATCAGACTGTGCTTTCTACCCCATTCGATGGCTGAACATTCGTAAATGTAAGTAGAGGCTATGAACATATTGTAAATGCCATGAGCCATATGTTTTTTTTCTGCTTTATAAATATATATATAAATTAAAGATTCTCTATTCAGTTTAAGGGCATATATGATATTGTTATACTCACTATTACATAACTATATATGTAACTGATAGGGGTGAGGAATTACGACACCTGAGCTGTGTCTCTGTTTAATTGAGTAGATGTATAGGAAGAAAAGGTTTTTGTTGCATATGTTAAATACTTGCATATGTTAAATACAAGTCATGGATTAGCCTCAAATTACCCGAGCCCCTGTGGCAAATCATTCGTCATTCGTGAAATTAATATTTCATCAATTTAGAATGGGTAAAACGCTGAAAAAAATTGGTAGAATATTGTGCAGATTCCAAATGGCTCAAACTTAGAGATAGATGTTGGTTGTTTTTCTGCATTCTAAATGGGTATGTTTTGTTAATATAAAGCTGGGAAATATATTATGAATTTACTGCCATAAGATGCAACTAATAAACATAACTCAAGTAAATAATTTAGGATGTAAACATAGTGCAATGTTGTTGTTTTTTTATTACGCAAAGCAAATAAGATGATGCAAATATTTTCACAAATAAATTAGTGTTTATCTCCAACATCTAGTCTTTTTTAAGATGTCTATACTATGGCACATTCTCTTCCTGTCATTTGTTTATGAACTCAAATATTTTTTCACATTTGTCAAAATTAAAGTATGCAACCCCAAATCAAACATATGATAAGCCTTCTAAACTATGAATAAACGGCCCTTGTGTGTAGTTTGCGATCAAGACTATGATAAAAACGCTCACTTATGTAATTTGCGATCTAAACTATTATAAAACCGTTCACCTGTGTTTGTTACGATCTAGGCTAATACAATATCGTCTTCCCGTGTAATTTACGTTGTACACTTTGACAAAACCGCTCATCTGTGTAATTTACGTTATACACTATAATAAAAACATTCACCTGTGTTATTTATGTTCTTCACTATCATAAAACCGCTTGCGTGTGTAATTTACGTTGTACACTGTGATAAAACTGTCCATCTGTGTAATTTACGTTGTACACTATAAGAAAACCGTCTACGTGTGTAATTTACGTTGTACACTATGAGAAAACCGTCCACGTGTGTAACCGTCTACGCGTGTAATTTGTACTAAGCTATGATAAAACCGATCACCCGTGTAATTTACGATCTCCACTATAAAAAAAATCGTCCAAGCGTGTAATTCACGTTGTACACTATGATAAAACCACTCAGCTGTGTAATTTACGTTATGCCCTGTGATAAAACCGCTCGCCTCTGTAATTTACCTTATATACTATGATAAACACACTCACCTCTGTAATTTATGTTATACTTTATAATAAAAAAAACACTCAGCTGTGTAATTTAAGATGTACACTATGAACAAACCACTCACATGTGTAATATATGTTGTACACTATGATAACACCACTCACATGTGTAATATATGTTGTACATTATGATAAAACCGCTCGCCTCTGTAATTTACGTTATACGCTATGATAAACGCTCTCACCTGTGTAATATACGTTGTACAATATGATAAAACCGCTCGCCTCTGTGATGTATGTTATACACTATGATAAACGCACTCACCTGTGTAATATACGTTGTACACTATGACAAAACCACTCACATGTGTAATATATGTTGTACACTATGATACAACCACTCGCATCTGTAATTTGCGATGTACACTATGAAACAATTGCTCAACCGTGTTATTAGCGTTCTACGCTATGACCATATCGCTCAGCTGTGCAATTAGCGTTCTCAAAAACTGTTCAGTTGTGTAATTGGAGTTCTAAACTATGACCGAACGGCTCAGTAGTGAGGTCCTACACTATGATGGAACGACTCTAATGTGTAATTAATATTTTACATTATGAAGGAACGGCTCAATTGGGTAATTAGTGTTCTACACTATGATCAAACGGTTCAGTTGTGTAAATAGCTTTCTACGCTATGGCCGAACGACTCAGTTATGTAATTAACGTTCTACACTATGGACGAAAGGCTGAGTTATGTTATGTTAGTTCCAACATACATCAGTGCATTCTGCAGGTGATGAATTGACCAGACACCATTTTGATTCACTTACAGGGCGGCTCTGTTTGATGACACTTATTAATACAGAAGCTAATAACTATTTGTATGTGTATTGTATATGACTGAGCTACATCAATTCATAAGTGAGCATATCGGGACTTTGTCTACAAAGATTACTGAATTATGCACAATTGATTCTATCACATCGTCCTGTATTACTGCACCAAACTTTCACAAATATTATTGAAATGCTTTACAAACTACTGCAGTTTGTCAAACTGGATTAATTAAACATGAGACATGTTCTCCCATTGTGTTTGATCCTTTCGTACTCTGGCAGTATTTTATATATTTTACATCATTAGTTTGCTTTCTGAAGAAGAACCATACCAGTATGAAATAGGCTTGCTGTAATGGTCACAACATTTACAGACGGAAATAGAGCGCACTGCTTTGAATTGAATAGAGACATGTTTCTTAACGACTAAAGATCGATGGCACCTCATGGAGTCGATTTAGATTATTTCAACACGCTTCCGGAAAGAAGATAGATTGCGTTTCATTAATAGCACAAGAACAAGCAACGTGTGTGTAGAAATGACTCAAATGACCTAAGCCAAGATGACAAGTAAAAAAAACTACATGACGTTGTCACTCACAGGTACTTCTTATAAATAAAATAACACATTTTACTGATACTATACAAATTGACTGTCGCTGGAGTTTTGTTCTAAATATGCGAATACTAGCATTATAAAAGCGTATGAAGAGGATGAAATGAGTCTCCGGGATATTGCATTCTTAGGAGAGCACTAGGACACTTAGTACGTGTATTTCATATTCAAAGTTTTTTTCTGAACATACACCACTTTACATTCAGTTAATAGTTCACACATTCGCAATGGTCCCATATGTTCATGTAAATGAACTATTGTCTTCGAACATGGCCGCTTTTTTTGTTTTGCCGCTCAGTATTAGTTCCTTGATGTAACTGTTGTACGCCCTGTCCAATGGTACACGTATTTCATTTGTACGATGAAGGTTTGTAGAGTTTCCACAACTTAAAGCCACTGCAACACAATAATAACCTGTATTGTGTATTGCCATGTTAGGTAAGTATTTCCTTTTGTAGACCGAATGAAACGGGTTTGAACACACTGTTCTCTTCTATATGGTTCATTAGATTTTGGTCGTAGTCCATTTCAATTAAATAACAAAATAAAAACATAAATACTATAAAACATCTACACTACATATATGGATGAAGGGTTTTTTTTTTTTTAAACGGTATCAAAGGCCATGCATGTTGCGTTTAATAAACCTGATCTGTATATAACAAAAAAAAAAACGGAAACATCGTCATGTAAACAGCTTGACAACGATAAAATACAACACTTTATGTCTTAAGCAGAAATTATGGAATTTTATCACCGATGGTAGAGTGTCGTGACTCGAGAGTAAGGCCTACTTGAACTCAACGTGTTTTAAAACCATACATGTAACACATACTCGAGAAACGTATACTGCATAACATTTTATGTCCCACATTTAAGATCGCCCATACGTCATGAAATTGCTTTCGTCAGCGTTCCTCTTTTATACCAGAAAGGTTGTACAGCTGTACTGCTCCTATAATACATCGATACCTGTTAAACAGAAGAAGTTACTGTCCAAGTCAACTAGCATCGCAAAGTGCTAGAAAAGCGACCAATATTGTAGGGTGTTTTCTGGGATGTGTCCAGTTACCGGGTGTTATCTGGGAAGTGTCAAGTGAACTGTTTTATCAGGGATGGGTCAAGTTACCCGGTGTTATCAGGGATGTTTCAAATTACTGGGTGTAATGTAGAATGTGTCAAGTTACCTCATATTATTTTGGAATGTATCAAGTTACTGGTTGTTATTTGTGATCTGCCAAGTTACCGGATGTTATAAGGAATATGTGAAGTTACCGGGTGTTATCTGGGATGTGTCAACTAACAACGTGTTATTTGGGGTGTTTTAAATCTCCTGGTGTCATCTAGGATGGGTCAAGCTACCGCTGTTATCTGGACTGTGTCAAATTACTAGGTGTTATCTGGAATGACTCATGTTACCGGGTGTTATCTAGGATGTGTCTAGTTATTTTCCTACATTAGTTTAATAATATACAAGTTAAAGACGCTATAAGGATGAAAGAATGACTGGACAGTCTCCAGCTGCATTTCTGACTGACTGATTGTTATCATTCTCTCCCCCAATCCCCTCCCTTGTAACTCATAATAATCAATCTGTGAAAGTACTCAATTATTTGACAAAATAAAAATGTTCATTTAACTGACCAACAACTCACATCGCCGCAAATGAAGGGAGTGTGTCCCAGGGTGCGGGTGTGGGAAAGAGAGTAGAAGTACAGTTATTTCATTATAGTATATTGAATGTGTTGATTTGTGAACGCTATAAACAAACTAAAACAATAACACCTCTTAAATTAACAGATATTCATATTTAACTTCATCAAAGTTATTTGACAATGTAATTTATTGCAACACATGGTGATCCCACAGTCTTATAACAAGAAACAAATGCAATAAAAGAGGCAGGAAACATTCATGTACCGAGACATACTTTTTTCATGTAACTAATAGGCGTTAGAGAAGGCTTGTTTTCTCTATAGTTGAAGAAGATTTCACACATTTTCATTTTTTTCTGTTATGTGGAATTTCAAGCAAAATGCCTCCTTTAACCGTGTATTAAATCGTAAAATAACATAAGAGATTTTAGCTTTAAAATTTCCATTAAACCCAACGAATATTTTAAACATAAAATGGCATTCTCAAAGCGAAAATGTTAATGTTAAGAAGTGCAACTTCAAAGGGGATATACAGAAGTGCCTACACCTGTCTCTTCTGGTAATATATCTATGTACGCCCAGAGCTTCTATAGAAAACAAACCCGCCCAACCGGGAGTGCACGAATTCTTCTATTTTGAGTGTATGTATACTCAGCCAAAAAAGAAACTTCACACTCATAAATTTCATAATATTTTCTTGAAGAGATATTAAATACGTCGTCAAAGACATCATGGCACACAGCAACTCCGACGTGCACAAGCATACGAGCATACGTCAAGGATAATGCAGGTTCCCTTGTGTTCCTAGTCACGTGGCCTTATGCGATACGGGTAATTGAGCCCAATTAAGCACAGTAGAGGGACATCTCGGGAAAACAAGTTCTTACAGTAAATTATCCCTTGATTTGCAATGCCACGACTGTCAAACATTCAACGTGAACATTGGTATACTGAATACAGGAATGTCGGTCACTGACGTTGGCAGAGTTATGGGATGTAGTCGACGGACTATCTATGATCTCCGGATATGTCTCCAACAAACTGGCACGTCAGCAGACCTACCTCGTTTTGTAGACCACGTGTGACCACACATGCAGTGATTACACTGCACTGACCTCTCACTGTTACAGTGAGAAGAAAAATAAAATCTTTGGCAAGAAAAATAAAATCTTTGGCAAGAAAAGCAAAATCTTGGAAAAGAAAGATAAAATCTTTGGAAAGTTAAATAAAATCTTGGCCAAGAAAAGTAAAATCTTTGGCAAGAAAAATAAAATCTTGGACTAGAAAAAAAAAATCTGGGACAAGAAAAAAATTCTTAAAATTTTGACAAAAATAAAATCTTTGGAAAGAAAAAAAAAATATCTTGGACAAGAAAAACTAAAGATTTTTTGGGGAATTTGTGTTATACCACTTAGAAATATTTTGATGTTGAATATAATTCATTGGATGTTCGGTGTATTCCAACAATAATGGAATTTAGCACAATCCTGAGTTTGGGAAGTTAATCTTCCTCCAGTTGTAAGTAATGGCAGCATTGCACATGTTTGTGTGTTTGTTTGTTTGTTTGTTTAAGGTTTAACGTCGTACCCAAGGAGGGTATTTCACTTACATGAGGACGAAGTGTCCACATCATGCCTAATTACGAAAAACCTGGACGAAACCTCGTTAAAACCAATCCCGCGATTGCCAGAGCCACAACGTTTGACTCACTCATATAGATGTTAGATGGTCGACAGACGTACTCGATCATGTGAACAGTACATTGGAGTATGATTAGTAAGCGCACTCGCTAGGACCACGGGCCCGCATTGCATATGGACAGGCATGCACAGACGTTACCAGATTTGTCGGTTACAATTTTTGTAGAATAAGGCCCTGTTGTTGCACACTTAAGTTGATTGATGGTTGATTGGTGTTTTACGCAGTGATTAACTTACATGGCGGCGGGTTAACTACTTTCAAAGAGTGAACATAGCTGGTAACACAAAACTACTTTAATTGTACTGCTCCTAGTCGGAGGGTGCTTGTCAAGTTTTTTGAAAGCGACCTAGAGATCTGGAGGAAAAAAAATCAAGATTGGTAAATTTATCCTTGATATAAATAATAGAAAGAGTATAGCATAGATTTTTTCAAATACCATTATCAAAATGTTCTTGGAAATGGTTAAATAGATATCTTTCACCACCACTTGAACAGCATGCGTTAGATTTTGCCATCTATAGTATGATTTCACTGACAAACAGTTTAGTGGATTAAAATCTATATTGACAAGAGTAAAAAGTGTAGGCCCTACATAACGCGGGCTGCGACACCTCAGCAGGGAGAGAGAGTTTTGTCTCAATCACGTGAGCGATGAGCTGCAACTACGAGTGTCCGTTTGTAGCATATATCGTAACAGTATGTACGTTATTCATATTTCAATACCTGTCATACGTGTCAGACTATTACAGTAATATTTTGAGCTGTACAGTATGTTGACTGCATTCATATTATATGATATACACAGTTTATTGACTGTATTTACATTTCAATGACGTGTGTATTTGCATTTTTACAATAAACTAACTATACCGGTAAGTATGTGTTATTTAATTATCCATGTGGTAAATGAAACACATTACGTGTGTATAATAAATTTAATCAACTTACCTGCCAAATGTCTTGACGTTTGGAAGATGTCTAGTTAGGACCGAATCTCGTCTGTATACTGAATACACCGACGAGGAGCAACCAAATGCATCAGTGTAAGTAGCCAAGAACATGGCAAGATGGCGCTCTGTTTGGTTTACCGTTGACTGCATTGTCAAATCGGCTATGTATCGAGCATGGCGACTCAAAGTTCAGATTTTAACTTCCGGTGAGTTGCTAAAAGTACTCATGCGCACGCAACATAAGAAGGTAAGGTGTATTTATTTTTTTGTAGTTGTTTTTAGGGTGTAAATTACACACAGGAAATATAAGCTAAGACTTAGATCATCTTATTCTTATATATAAGGTTACAGCTTAAGCAACTCATCTCATATAGCTTTACGTTTTTTTAATTTTTATCTTCGGACATTATTAAACTATATAAAGAGCTAAGTACACTGGAAACGTCAAATCAACAGATCAATTCAAATGTCACACACCCAAAAAGCAGACGACACTACTGACGGCTCGACACTTGTATACGTACCACTACACGAAAGAAGTTCCACCGCTTGTCCGTTGCCTTGGTTACCAAGGGTTGTTTACAGATTTGAACACCAAAACTGATCAACGATTTTAAGTCAAGTTTTGAAAATCTTAAAATATAAGTTCTTGAAATCGAACATCACGCTTGTGCTATTTATATGTTGCCCGGCTGTGATTGGTAGAACTCGCGATTTCATCCTAATTTTGCTTCTTTTTGGGACACATTGACTACAGCAATAAAAACACCCGATTTGACTCGTGAAAGTAATTTCCATTTGAAAAAAAAAATTGATAACCGGCAGAAAAGAAATATTGCCGGTAGGTAAAATACTAGCTATTAAGATTAGTGTATCTAAAAAAAGAAAAAAAATCAGATAAATGTATTGATAGGCCTATGCATTGTGCTATTGTTGCTTGTAATCACACTGATCAATGTGTGAGGCCTGGCCAAGCATAAAGTTCACTGTCTATTTCACCTTCACGGTTCAATTCCTACAACTGGTATATATAACAAATCGGCACGCACTAACTTATTATGCTAAAAACTAAAGTTAATCAATTAAAATTTCATGAGCACTTACGCGCAGAAAGCACAAACCATTTCCTGCATAGGCCCTATCTCTAGGCTTACGGCAAAATTGGCCTAAAATTGCAGTTTGATTTTGGATCACTGTTCATTGGTTCTTTTTCTTTTCTTTATTAAATGTATCTATGAGTTATTCTTTTTTTACTTTATTCCCGGGTGACCAAAGCCTGCTTAAAATACCATGATAGCAGCCGATAGACATCGACCAGTAAGGTCGTATACATGTAACTGGCTTAACATAACTGCTCCATATCGAGGAGTGGTAACAAGAGTTAGAAATGGAACTGATTAAGTACATGACGATATCATTCGCTCTTCTCACAACTGTTTTTCTCGGACTAGAATTGTCATTCAATGTATACGCTATTGAGTTGAAATCGACTTTCAACTTTACCCAAACAGAAGGTAAGTGTTCTATGCAATAGATGGGATAATCAAGAAGATAAAAATAAATGTAAAGTAGATTGTTTTATTGGAATTATGGTCATATAATTTTACATATTAGATTTTTTTTACATCATTGGGCAGGTGTTTGCAGTAATAGCGTTAACGCTTGTACAAAACAGCCTGAGAATCTATCTTAGATTTGGGGAAAATATACTTTGTCCCCCATGGATATTGCATCATACGCACCAAATCACGTTTCATGTAGCTACATGTATATGTAAATAACTGCCTAAATTTGTTCTTAAATAAGCATAACGTGAACGATTTCGTATGTGCTTCTGATCTAAGGCTCTGCATGGCGAGCCGTTTTATCACTTCTACCTTCAACATATGTCAAAAAGGTTTTGCTTATATTTTACTTATACAATTCTTTTCAACATATGTGAAATTCCTTTTAACTTATGTGGAAAATATTCTCACTTATGTGAAATACAATTTCACATATGATAAATAAAAATTTACCTAACATATGTAGAATTCTTTTCAACATATGTTGAATTTTTTTCAACATATGTGAAGTTCTTTTTCGCATAAGTAATATAAAACACCAAAACCTAACTATTTCGCGTATGTGGAAAACAATTTCAATTAAGTGCAATATCTATTTATTTTAGATATATACAAAAGAGTTCCATTTACTAAAAAACTTAGAAATGATTTCTCCCCACAGCAAGGCACTGTATCCAAACTTCATTTGGACTCCTATCGTCTTGTGAAAGCTTTCAAGACGAATGCAAATAAGTTTAGCCTCATAAGGGCACACGCCCTAGTCGAGAAAGTTGAACTGGTCCACTGTAGCGTGATTACAATAACAAAGCAAAGCGCAAACAATGACCTATGTTATTTATAGGTCATTGAGTCAAAAGTCGAACACTCGCATACATTTACAGCCCACAGTACAAAACTATACATGCTATTATGAAAAATGCCAATTAAGGTGTCAAATAAAGAGTGAATATTATTTTAGGCGACCTGTTTATTCTTATTCAGTGTTTTTATGTGGTCTGCATCATTTTATTTTCCCGACGAATCAGATATAGTAAGGAGGATAGGAGGATTTCCTTCTGCTCAGATTGTACTTTTGAGCAATTCCATTGCCGCTAAATACAGGCTGTGAGGGAGAAGTCAGTAATTAAGGTCGTGAATGCTTTTATTTCACCTATCTACAAAAGAGTTCAACTCAACTTTGAAATTATTTTCACATATGTGAATTTCTTTTCCAGATATGTGGAATTCTTTTTCACATATGTAAAATAACATATGTAGAATAAAGGTAGAAGTGATAAAACGACCTGCCATAGCTTTGGACCCTTACTGCACTTAATTGTTCGTAATTCACTATACAATTAAGTGCAGTAAGGGTCCAAGGCTATGGCAAGTCGTTTTATCACTTCTACCTTTATTCTACAGATGTTATTTTACATATGTGAAAAATAATTTTATATATCTGGAAAAGAAATTCACATATGTGAAAAAGAATTTCAAAGTTGAGTTGAACTGAAATAATGTCTTTTTCAAGAATCGGTATTTTACTGATTTTATCTTTTCCGTCGAATACCGATTAACTAGGGCAAGCCGTTTTATCACTTCTTCCTTTATTCTACATATGTAGAATAACTTTGCTTGTATTTTACTTATGTAAAATTCTTTTCCACATATGTGAAATTCGTTTTTACTTATGTTGAAAAGATTTTCACTTATGTGAAATGCAATTTCAGATATGTAACATGAAATTTTTCTTTACATATTTAAAATTCTTTTCAACATATGTAGAAATCTTTTCAACATATATGAAATTCTTTTCCACATAAGTAAACTAAAACACCTAAACCTAACTATTTCAAATATGTGGAAAAGAATTTCACTTATATAAAATAAACTTTAATTTTAGATATGTACAAACGAGTTCCACTAATAAAAAAAACTGAACAATTATTTTTCCCCACAGCAAGGGACTGTATCCAGTCTTCAATTGTGCTCCTATCGTCTTGTGTAGACTTTCAAGACGAATGCAAAGATGATTTGAATATATTCCATGTGCTGTGCAAGTTTAGCCTCGGCAGGGCACGCTCCCAAAAATGAGCAATATTACAACAACAACAAAACAAAACGAAGACAATGACCTACATGTTGTATATATAAGTCATTGAGTGCAGACTGCCATAAGTCGGTAACTGCCATAGATTTAGCCTACAGCCAAAAATACAAAACCCATTTGATTTAAACTTTCGCTGTCTTACCTCCATGCCTTACGTACAACCCGCTTGGTCATAAACAGACACCTGTTATTTCAGCGTATTTTGTTCCGTCGTAGGAAGACTAATTACCACTGTAGAAATACACCGGGACTAATGCTTTGATATCATTCAGCTGTACATCAATCCAATTGCCCTTTTAAAGATACCAGTCACCCAAAGCAAACAAAACAACAAAATATAAAGATTCTAACAAGTTTAATCATTTTTAAATGTTCAATTTTATGTTTACCTACATAACGCATTTTCAAATGTTTATGCACCTTTGGCTTATTGTAAAGGGTGAGCACCGTCGTCACTTCCTGTTTAGACAGAAATGGTGCGGGTTTATCCCAAAGTTCCTAGTCTGCGTTAAAAAGCTAGATGGCACTTGATGGTTAAAAAATGTACAAAACCATGCCTTTTATTATAACAAAAATGCCAATTAAGATAACAAATAAAGAGTGAATATTATATTAGGCGACGGGTTTATTCTTATTCAGTACTTTTATTGTAGTACTTTAATTTTATGTTCTCTACAGAACCAGTTGCAATTGTGGGGCTATTCAACAAATGTTGTTTCCCTCATTTATTCTTCTCTAGAAAATAACAAATGCTTTGCAACATGCAGAAGGTGGATGTCCTTCCGATCAGATTATACTTTTTGGGCAAATCGTTGCTGCTAATTACAAGCTGTGAGGGAGAAGTCTGTAATTGAGGTCGAGGATGCTTTTATTTCAGATATTTACAAAGAGTTCCACTCACCTTTTTATTTCACAAATGTAGAATAAAAGCTTATTTTAGATATGTCAATTCGTTTTCACATATGTTAAATTAATTTTATCTTTTCAACATATGTAAAATAAATAATTAATTTTACCTACCTAAAAAGAATTTACATATGTGAAATTCTTTTCCACAAATGTTGAATTATTTTCCACATATGTTGAATTCTGTTCCACATATGTGAAATTATTTTCCACATATGTAAAATAAAGTCATTTATAACGGTGGATGTGTAAAACGGCTTGCCATTATTAACAAGGTTATAGTCACTGTCTGTTGTTTGTGCTAAGAAATATACTTTCTTGAAAGATAGAAAAGCGCAAAAAATAAATTGTAACTATGTGGGGATATCGAGATAAATCCAGTTCCCAATTCTTACTGTTACATGTCAATGCTTGTGGCCTCAGAAATAAACTACATGTAGATAATATCTATGCCAATCTTAACAATTTTGTATAATATCCATAACAGAAAGTCATCTTAACACAAATGTATCTCCGAAACATATACCATTACATGGTTTACAAATTACTTTTCGTAGAACCCTCTGACTAAGGCCATTTTGTTATTTGGGTAGCAATTCTGTCTTTACTTAGAACTGGGGGAAATAACCTTTCCAACATCTTGGTTGTGTTGGTGTCAATTATTGTTAGAATACACGACCTTCATATACGCACGGCTAAAACACCAATCAATCAATCAATCAACTTTCGTAGAGATAGAGCTCAAGCGTAGGAAGGTATCTGTGTCAAGAAGCAACTAGGACTGCGTCGGGAACATTTCTAAACCCTATTTGTTGTTTTTATGCCAATTCTGTAGTTAAATCGGATGTCCTGTCGAATTTTTGCGTTGATCAATGTTCCACTTATGTTAGTATTAATTCGTATTTCATCATAGAAAAACCATGCAACCGGTTGCTCTGGAATTTTGAAAGAGCTGACAGGGTTGCGTTTAGACTAAATCATGACGTTTGTGCTTGGCCACAAATTGAATAGAGCTCTGACGTTGAGAAGCTTTGCAAAATAACAACGGAAACTATTTTACATTCTGCAAAGCTCTCTATACCCATAAAAATAACAACAATAACCCTAACCAACAAAAAATTGTATATCACCTGAAAACGCGTAGGAAATAACAATTCATGATCGACTTTTTAAACGATATAGATCAACGACGAATGCCAATGCCTACACAACTCACAGAAATAAGGTAACTTCCCTCATCAGAAAAACCAAACTAGATTATATTGATATAACAAAAGAAAATATGTTTAAATGTCATGTTGCAGACAAATACTGTTTGAAGTTGAATAAATCAATTAATTATAAAACAATTACTCTAATAATGCTAGTTTATTTCCACCGATCGTCAATACAGATGGGGCTTCTGAATTTATGAATTTCCTACTCGAGTATAAGTAATTTGGACGATACCAGTGTGAGTTTATCAGGCCACAGCAACTTTCAGACATAAATCTCTCTGAGATACAGTTGATTTCTTGACTCGACCAACGATACTGGACTGGATGGAATAATCCCAAGATTTCTGAAGGAAGGTCGAATATTGCTTGCACCAATCCTATAAAAACTTCGTCTTGGTGTCGAATTTAATAAAACCTAAAGCCCAAAGCCTTCGCAATGGATGCAGTGGACTAAACGCAGAACGCTTTCGTAACCATATTACAGAAAGCCTAAATTTGTTTTTGTGTGGGCAATACAAGAATCTATGCAGGTTGTATAATGTGTCGATGGAAATCAAAATAGAGATAAAGGGGTACTACTGATCTTCTTCTAATCAACCTGCATAACCCAGTCTAACTTTTGCCAAATCTCACCGCATTATTTTTCTTGATTTAGACACGTTCTTATTACGTATTGTATGAGTCACACCTGCTTCTATTGCGTATTTTATCCAACTACGTTTGTTAAATAACATCTAGAAGTCTTTGTTTAAAGACAGCTAAGAATTTATTTGGGTTTCCGACGCCTTGATTAACCCATACCAACCCATATCCCATCTTCTTTAACAAGTCTTTGATATTACTGCGTTTACCTCAATGAACAAGTCGCAATAACTTTTAATAAGCTTGTATTGGGTACCTGGGTAAATAGGTTTGACTTTGGAATCAAATACATTAAGAAAAGCTTTGATACGTGAGTGTGTAAATGAGTTAACTTTACTTTTGTAACGGAAAAGACAAACATCCAATAGTTACATTATATTGCCTCTGTGTTCTTCTCGTTTTTTCTACCAATAGTGGAGCTTATATCTTCGGCTGGTCTGATTGGAATGGGCCTATCTCTGGTTGAAGTTGTTGTGACCAATACGTTTGGAGTTCAAGGTGGATACGTCTTCATCTGGTTGACGACATCAGGCTCGGCTTTTCTTTTGTGGCTATCAGTTATTTACAAAGACTATTTCAGCCATTGGTCGATCATTGCAATTATCCACTTTATCCTGTGTAAGTTCCTGATATATACGTAGAATCAAATGTTCAGTCGTTTACATTAAGCTCCTCTGATAGCTTGTCACAATCTTTCTGTCCTCTTACGATGTAGCCTGTAGTCTCGCCATACTCTTGTATGATCAAATGCCACCAGGGCAGAGTTTGACACATTTAGGTCAGATTTAAAGTTGAACTGCATGTGAACGAAATATTTGATGAACTGAGAAGTTTCGTCACTTTTATGACATGGATCACAATGCTCATTTAATGTGTCAATTTTACTCTATACTAACATGAAAAAAAACCCCACCAGGTTATTCGTTTGCATTACTGGAAGGAACCCAAAATAGGACTTTAATATATGACATTTTAAAACAAAAAGTAAAAGAAACACAAACGATACATTTCTTGGTCCTGGGTGGATTCTAAAACACGACAGCATTTTACTGCTGACATTATTAATAAATGTACCTAGAATGTCTTCTCCCCTCTCACAAAGGCCCATTATAGAATACAAGAGAAACAAACATCTAAAGGACCTACTTACTGGTTAAGGCGAAACTTCCTTCTGTGTCATACGAGTTGTAACTCATTCTCTTTAACGGACATATTCATTCATGAATCCCTGTACATGTATCTCTGAAAAACTTATTTGTAGGCTGATTTATTCATAACCCATGCTAAATATCTTGTTAGCTACATTTTTTAACAATAATTTATACACCATATTTATGGTCATTACCTTCTTTCGGGATGTCTGTAGGTTACTCATAACACAACTCGAGATTAAGGTTTATTAAGAAATTTGTCTCTGGGAGTTATCTAGAACATAAGATGATTTTTCAATTTCAATTGATCCACATCCCTGTTCCAGTGTGATTGCTTTTAGAAATATATATATATATTTATATGTTGTCAGCTTTAGCTCAGCATTTTCGCTAACCAACAGTTTTACAAGATTACAACCTTGTTGGATTGAGTCGCCATAACAAGAATTTACAGCAACGCCCCTTGTCGGATTAGGTGATCAAGGTTCGAGTTAACGCACGCTGTTGCAGTTACATCTAACAAATAATTTATTCGCTTTCAGTTTACACGAGCCCAGGTCCTTCTTCTCCCTCCCTTTTCCATTGAACCGTAAAGCTCTATAGGTTGCCAACTTTCGGTATTAACAATCGCTCCATTTTTCACTATCTGAGTCGCATCGTAACCAGCCATTTAATTGGATGACTACAAATTCCCATGTATCCAATCAGTTCGAACCGCGGCCGTGGCTTAGTGATTAGCTTACCGCCTAGTAGTCCTTCTTCGATGTACCTTTCACGGTCTGGAGTCCCTCTGTCGACCATTAGGTAAATGGATTAATCAAACGATGCTACTCTAGCCATCACATGGGTTGATTTTTCTTTAATGCGGTTATCTCCCGGTGTTCCACTGTATTTACTCAAGTTATAGTGTGAAAATCGTGTCATATAGGCGAAACACACTTGAGTACGATGCTAAAGCCCTATAAAACAAACAAACAAATCCAATCAAACGTTGTATATCTAATTATAGAGCCTTCGATCGGCCCGCGGGACGTTGTAATGGAAAGTAGTTCGGAATAAAAGTCATGGTTTCCGAATGTGTTATTTCAGAAAGAGCTGTCTTATTTATTTTGTGCTAAGCTTGGTATCATTGTATTTTTTTCAGCTGCAGGACAAAATGCTGGAAGTTCTAGACTGACCTCTATAGCTGTCACTAAAGTAGGACGTTCCAATTCTGGTAAAATCGTGGGAATGTTTTATTCAGCTATAGCCGTTGCAAAAACAGTGTATGGGATGTTATTACATAGAGTGTTTGATAATGACCTACAGGACTTTTTCCTGTGTGTCAGTCTGTTATGCTCTGTGTCAGTTGGAGTTTGTGCTGTGTTCCACAAACCTGTCGACACAAGCATAGAAGCAGAGGAAAAGGAAACTATTCCTCTTAAATCTCAGGGCGAAACCACACTCGCGTTTGAGGAACAAACAACGCACTTCACGCTCATTAAATCGAGATTCTTTCATCTGATATTGTTGCCATCAGCCATTTGCTATTCTGTTAGTTTTACTTTAATGAATAACATAACATCCATAGCACAATCTGCCCATATATTGCAACCAGTCAACACTGTGTATTTGCTGTCTGTGATTGTCATTGCGGGCAGATTTGTATTCGGTTCACTGTTTGACAAGTGGTCGACCCAAAACTGTGGAATTGGACTAGTTTGTCTGAGTTCCTCGTCCGTTCTACTTGGAATATTCCTGTATGTTGTGTCCTTTAACAGTACAATGGTTTATATATTAACAATGGCAGTTGGACTTGGTATGTCGGGAGGTTTAACAATACCATGTATGATGTTGACTATGAAGTTTGGACGCCATTATTTCCCGTTTGTAGTGGGCTGTATGTACGCCTTGGCGTCTGCTTTGTCCTTGTTGTTTCAATGCATCCTTGGGTTTGTCTACGACATGAGAATGTTAACAGATGGGTCCTGTTTTGGTCAGACCTGTTTTTTCGCGTCGTTACTGGTGTTGCTTGGTGCAATGGTCGTCAGTACAGCGTTTAATGCATTTAACTTAATTAAAAAATTGCTCGATACACAACTACATAAAAAGTAATAAAATGATACAACAAAATCATCAACAAATGGATTTTTCCTCTGGGGTTGGTGTTTTTCGACGAATTGGTGTTGAGCAGCACCATGGAGTATAACCATTTAACACAAATTATATAGTTTTTATTGAAGACAAAGAATATATATTTTTTTAAATTTATTTATTATTCTCTATTGTAAAATTGTAAAATGTACATATTATAAATGTTTTCACTGGTACGCAATATAAGCCAGTGTGCTTACCACGAACAAACAAATGCAATACATTTTAGAAAACAAACAACGTTTCTTTAGTCTCTTTTGTTTGCTTTTGGTATTTATGTTCGTCAAATATTTCCTGATCTCCTTTTGTATCAAAGAAGACAGAAGAGTTTTGTGATTTTAACAAGTTTAATCACAAGTTTAATCACAATCTTAGCATGTTCCCAGAGACAGCATTCTTAATAGATCTTCATTTCAGGTTATGATTTTTGTATATATATATATGCACTGCCGTTCAGCATGTTTTGATTAATTGGCTAGCGTTTTACACCACATGCAGTGTTATATTAGCCATGTTCTGAGAAGTACATGTACTGTGTTGTTCCAATTGGCAGCACTCTTGTTACAAAGTCAAATAAAACAATAGAAAGAGTTAAATGTTCCAATTAAGTTATAAATAAGGCATTAATATATTTATATTATATTTTGTGAGAAACCCATATGGATTTCAACTAAAGAATTTCTTCATTACTAAGAACGGCGATTATCTATTTACATGATGAGACTATAAAAAAGGCCTTGCTACATCCTACATAAAATTCACAAAACATATTAGAAATTACTTCACATCTATGCCTCCAGGAAGACCTATAATATCAGATTGTGCCTCCGAATCTTACCACACATCGGAACTTATTGATTACCTCCTCAAACCAAATGCGTTTATTAAACATGCACACAAAGGAATTCTTGAATCAGTTATCTGAAATTTAGGTGGGTAATGATGTCAAGTAACTGATGCTTGACGCAAAACAAAATCTATGTACACTTAATCTCTCTAGAATCAATTTAGACCTTCACCCTGATATGCAAGTAGCCTGCTATACCGAGGTGCAAATTTCAACTCTTTTCGGACGCTGGCTCAAAATGAGCCAACCGGAAATCCTTATACCAAATGTTGGGATAAACAATAACGATACTCCACAGCACATTCCGCAATTGCGGAATACATGTATGATGACAACTGTATTACAAGCTTTTCCTAAATCTCTATTATTTTTTGTGGAGTTGCATTCATCATCCAAAATTTAGGCCTTGACAGAACTTAACGCTGCAGCTGCCAATTCATATAAAGACAGAATTCATTGGGCTGAGGATACGGCAAACAGTTTATATCTACTTTGGCTTAAACACTTTGATTTAAACTAGATTTAGCTGAAGACTTAGGTACAAATATTGTAAACTTCAAAAAAGATCTTATCTTAACGGCATCGGATAGCCGGGGGGGGGGGGGGGGGGGGGGGGGGGGGGGGGGGGGGGGGGGGGGGGGGGGGGGGGGGGGGGGGGGGGGG
>JARFOD010081241.1:0-19548 GCA_031763545.1 Mopalia muscosa | reverse complement strand
CGAAGTTTCGACAAACCGCCAAACTAAATGTTTAAAACGAAATCCAGCTTATTTACTATACCTAACCACCCCTAAGGCTATTTAATGCATATCCACACATATTTCAGTCCTGCAGATTATTTAAAAACTCATTTTATGCGCATATTTACTTTGTCCAGTAAACACTTGGAGGTGAACAAGTCATGCGGCAAACTCCTCACACAAGCGCTTGCGGAAGTTCAGCGGGTAACCTAGAAATAGTACATCTGATTTGACATTTATAATATAGACGCGTAATGCTAACCTGGTAAACACGAAAAGATGGTCTGTCAACCTTTGCAAGTGATTTTAGATTGGCGAGTTCCAAAAACAATTCAGTTCTTCATTAAAGTTTTTAAAACTGTCACATACATTCATATTACATATAATAATATTTTCCATCTGTAAAACACCAATCAATCAATCAATTGTTTCTCTCGATCATTTTATAAGAGATGGTCTGACGTAGAGTGTACGTTGTGCGCAGTCGGCTTGCAGAAACGTATGCATTGCGCCGGTTTGATTTAAGTCGGTAATTCACGCTAAGCGTTAGTCTCGTTCGAACCAGACTCTTCTTGCGTTAACTTTGACCACGGCTGGAGAGTCTGGAAACAGTGCATGTTGAATGTTTCAAAAAGAAAATGACCCTCATATGTCAAAAAGTATTTACCTCCACCAACATGAAGCCAGTTACCTCGAACCTATTAATTGGTAAACGAGTGCGCTTTCTAAAGCCTGCTTCGATGTACCGTTCACGGGATCGTGTCCGTCTTTTGACCCTCAGGTATATGAGTTAGTCACACGATGTGGCTCCGGCAATTGCGGGGGTGGTCTTGACGAGATTTCTTCCCGGTTTTCCATCGTAATAGGGCAAAGAACAGTCTGAAGTGGACAACCCGTGGTCGATCATACAAGTGAAATGCGTTTGAGTTCGTCGTTAAACCCCAATCAAACAAACAAACAATCGAAGCTTATTGCAAAACGCTTTGTGCCTTCAACATGAGCAACACTGAGGTCTTATTTGGGTGGGAACTACATTTGTCTCGCTAGAGAAGTGGATATTTTGGGGGGTTTTCTTAGTTATATAACAACATAGGCCTACTGGTAAACGATTTTATGATTGGTTGGAGTTTATCTAGCACAAGGTCAATCCACTGTCGTAAGACAGACGATACAAACAATTGTATTTTCGTTATTTTGGAATATAAAAGACAAAAAAAATTATTCAATATAAACCTAAATATTTAACCTAAACTAATCTAACATTAGTTACCATATAAGCCCAATGTGAACCTAATTTGTGTTTTCTAAAAGTTTGCAAGGTCTTAAGGCATGGTGTGTATTAAGACACAAGAACGAAAGAACATCAACGTATTCATTTTCACAGTGCTTTATTTGCTTAAGAAAAACATAAAATAAATATAAAGAAATAAGTTTAAATTTCCTCGATAGGCATACTTAACAACAAATGTATGTACGCCAATCAATCGTCAATTCAGGTTACAAGGGTGTTTTATTAAATAAATAAATTAATACAACGCCTTAAGTAAAAAAAATGGAAATAATAAAACGTTACTAGAGACAACCACCAGAATGACGGATACAAAGTCACGTTATTCTGACAAATTGAGCAAAACATCAACACATATTCCCAGTCGCAAATTATAAAAGTATAGGGTATATAGGCGTCACAACATCAGCCAGTTGGAAGAATATCCAGAACATGTCATTATATTATACTACTACACAAAGAAGTCAAGACAGTGCACGTATGAAGCAAAGGAAATACTGTAATAAAAATCACATATTTCGGAATGAAGCAGTTTGTTAGCTCGGGGAACTTGTTTAAGGAGTGCCAGGGTTCGTGCATTGATTTACCGCATGGACAGAAACCATGTTAGCTTTGCTTTATACCTCTTATCTGATTTCGACCAACTAGAGTTTAACTAAAATAATGGAGGTATAAAGAAATATATGGCCGGCAATTGGTCTAACACTTTGTTGCTCTAGAACTGGCTATGGCCGGCAATTCGTTAAGTACTTTGTTGCTCTAGCACAAGTTATGATCGGCAATTCGTCTAGCAATTTTTTTGTCTAGCTCAGGCTATGGTCGGCAATTCGTCTAGCACCCTGTGGCTCTAAAATAGACCTGGGGCCATTTTCACAAAATCTCGGGCAATAAAAAAATATTTCACAATAAAATTTAGTCATGTTAAACTATAGGCGAAAAATATCGTACGAGATGATTTTATTGTCGTACGACATTTTATGAAAAAGGCCGTTGGTATAGTTTCACAACGTCACCAAGAAAGTTTATTGTGACGTGACGTCATACAACAATAGTTTATACAGGCTCAGGGATAGATTGGTGTTTAACAAACCCACTATGTGAACAAATAAATGAGCTTGACAAAGGAAATATCAGGTTCTATGACAGACAACTTTTTTTTAAAATATAGGCGTTATTTTCATTTAACACATTTTCGTGATAAAAAACCTCAGCATGCAATCGTCACTGATCTCTAGGCAGCACAGGTTTAAGTAATATATGACTAGTCATGATCATGTTATCTGAATATACATCCGGCATAATGTAAACGAGATTATTCTGATAAGCCTTCGTGAGAACTTATCCACGGTCGTGGGTTCGGTTTTTGATGAATCAGGTAGGGCTGTTTTCGGCTGGCTGAAGTTGTTAATAGTTCACCCGAACACACTTTGGAGTACACTTGTTACATGGGTCATGCCTGGAAAAGACAGAAATTAACGAAAATTATATCATCAAATAATTTAAATTGATTTTATCTAATGTAGAACATATTGATGATAGGCATTTGGAGAGGCTATACATAATGAATCTCTTGACACAGTACCAACATGTTAAACTATTCAGATGTTTTGATTGTTTAGAATGTTTCAAATGATTCATAATAAATACACCATGATTTCTGAGCCTTAATTGTCTGGGTAAGACGTATATTGTTTGGGAGAAGTTTTTTTACTCCATAAACCTTACTGTAGTTTCTGTGAAGCTATTTTAATTAAACAGACTCTCTCTTCGTTTAACTTTTCTTAAACTCATAAACCAACTATATACATAGTGTTCTAATTAGAATTACAGTTAACGGTGTTGTAAAAATACTCAACCATTAAATTAATGGAATCAATTAACGGGATGTTAAGAAGAGCATATAATTTCAAAAATGACCTATTTTCCCAACCCGCTTACTGGATTTTTCTGGTTAAATTTCGATATACGTTCTCTTAAGTCCTACAAATTTTAACATAACATTTCCTTATTTTTTTAAGTTAAGTTAACCGGGAAAAGGTGTTTATGTGTTGTTACTTCCTCCCCAAAGCTCCCCAGGCCGCGGCTAATTGTCAATCAGAGAGAGAGAGTACTTACTGGCAAGTGGCTGGACAGAATGCTCGACTACAGCCCTCGGCGTACGTGCAGTCACGTCGTGGAGATCCGTCCGGACAGACTACAAGGTCAACCACATTTCTTTCATCACATACATATTCATACTCATTTATATTAATTAAACACAGCGAAGAAGTGTGTTTAACACTGTTCTCTGAGGCATTACACTGATTTGGCGACGGCATGTTTATATTTGACAATAATACCTTACTAAAGTGTCAGTTTAAATCTAGTATAAGTTTAAAGGAGGAAATAAACATATTAAAATTAAAATTAAAAAAAAATAATAATAAATAAAAAAAAAAATAAGATAAACAGCATTCAATCACGGAAATAAAACTTTCTGTTTTTAAGTCATAAAAGATATATTTTAATGCCTTAAAAAGAAAACTTAAACTGAACAAATAAGTGCTTACTGTCTTGACATCGGCGTTTTGTACAACCAAAGAGTCCGTTTCGACCACATGTACATGTATTACAGTCCACCTTATAAAACTGTCCAGGTTGATACGTCTTGTACTCATGAGTACAGGCTGGAAATAAACCGACGATATAATTGCATTGACCGTTAACTATTGATTAATAATGCATATGGCGGTAAACACTATTATGGTACTGGCTATACAATCACAAAAACTCGCTGGATTGCATGCAGTATAAACACTTTACAATTATCTTTACTTGGCATTCAGACTTTTTGTTTTTGAGGAAGTTATATTTTAAAAGCTTCGCTTTTATATTTAATAGCAGTTTTTATATTCATGAAAGTATTAAATAGGATTTTAACTCACCTTTAACACATCGTTGTTTTGTACAATCAAAGAGTCCGCTGTGTCCACATGTACATGTATTACAGTCTACCTTATAAAACTGTCCAGGCTGATACGTCTTGTACTCATGAGTACAGGCTGGAAAATAAACCAAATAACAATATTACACCGATTATAACAATTCTTGAAATATAATTAGATTTTCAACCGAATCAGTCTTTTAAATTGTTTGGGGTGATTAATTGTTAAAATGACTTCTTTCTATATTTTAGATGGCCTTTAAAAATTAGTTTCTTTTAGAAAGTGTATAATAGGGTTTTAACTCACATTTAACACATCGTTGTTTTGTACAATCAAAGAGTCCGTTGTGTCCACATGTACATGTGTTACAGTCTACCTTATAAAACTGTCCGGGCTGATACGTCTTGTACTCATGAGTACAGGCTGGAAAATATAAGCAATAATAATTGAATTATATGAATAATAAAAACAAGAACTTTGGACACAGATTGGTATTTATTTTAACGTCGGAAACATATTTATTTGTCTTATACTTAAGAGTACAGCGAAAAAAAAAAGTACTGAATTAAGTTTATCTCGTAGTCATTACTCCTCGCTTTAATAGGGATGTTTCGTGCAGGCTAAATTGCTCTTGTATTCTTTATAATTATGAGAGCATATTCTTAGGCCGTATTATCAGAGTTTTAAATGAGTTTTGTTGATATATTCATTCAAGCTGCTCAGTGAAAATTATAAATGAACAAGTACAAAAAACGCAGTCAATTACAATTTCAAATTATTAAATTTGTTATTACTTTTTGAAGTTACTGTCCTTGAAATTAATGCGTTTTCATGTCCAGGTAGCCTCTATTCGACGAACTGTTGAATTTGTTTATCGAAGAACCGAAATGTTGAAATAAATTCCTGCGTCAAGTACTATGTTCGTTAGTTTAAAGGAAGGACTAAAATCCTAAGAGTAACTTTCTAACTTAATTAAAACACTTGATATGTTGTAGCTATGATCAGTGATCCTAATATCTTTCTAACTTAATTAAAACACTTGATATGTTGTAGCTATGATCAGTGAGCGTAATATCTTTCTAACTTAATTAAAACACTTGATATGTTGTAGCTATGATCAGTGATCCTAATATCTTCATATCGACTACATTTCCGCTTATCTTCTAAAACGGTTCTTTACGCCACGTTCTGATTCTGTTCGTGATTTATGCTGGTCTCAGATATTGTTGGAAGACTACCCTGTCTTAAAAGTGCAAAATAGCATTAAGCCGTATAAACATCAACCAGTCAATCAATCGTTCTCCTTCGAAATATCATTGTATCTACGTAACACTGCGGCCATGGAGTTATTTGTAATTTTACAATTCTTTGTAAAATCAGAATGTATTAATGCCTAATAAGGAGTGTATTTACCACAGTCCCTTTCGTGTAAAGCATTGCTACTCAGACTTACTTTTAGTGCATTGTTTCCTTGTACAGTCAAAAAGTCCGTTGTACCCACAAGTACATTTGTTGCAGTTGACATTGTAAGACTGACCCGGCTGGTATGTTTTCTGTTCATGTAAACAAGCTGTAAATACAAACATGGGCTTTAGTTTAGAATAAACCAATTAATCATGATAATATTTGTACAGACTAGACACTTGACTTGCAAGTGTTTGCTACCAAGGGAAATAACTCACCTACCAAGATTACAGACATGTATTACGTTATGTCAATCCGTGGAATACTATTGAGTTTTGAGCATAGTAAGTATTTTATACTAGTAAAAAGGTGAGTACTGTTTTTCACAAAACCGTTTAAAATACAACAATTTTCTCCCGAATAACTTACGTTTGATGCAGACTTTAGCAGTACATTTAAAGGTGCCGTCATAGCCACAGGTACAAGTGTTGCAGTCCACGTGATAAATCTCGCCAGCCCGGTATCTCCGTAACTCATGAGTACAAGCTGAAAATAATTGACAATTTCACATGGACGTCTGTGTCAGATAATAAATCCTCAAACACTCACCATGAGCTCCCCTTTAGTACAAATGAACTCACTCATTAAGCATGTGCGAAAAAGAAAACTCTTATAGGACAGAAATACAAGAAAGCACACTGATGCAACTGATATCACACTTTGAATAGTTTCAAAGCGTCAAGACAGTTTATAAATCTCCCCCAAAAAATCATGAACTATGGATTAATACAACGGAAACTGATGGCCTTTTTTAAAATATGCGTCAGAGACCTAATTAGCTCCCTTGGCTAATAACTGTTTGGGGCAGTAGTAGAAGTACTTAATTATCCCCCTTGACTAATAACTGTTTGGGGCAGTAGTAGTAGTACTTAATTATCTCCCTTGACTAATAACTGTTTTTGGGCAGTAGTAGAAGTACTTAATTATCTCCCTTAAAATGGCTGTTTTTTGGCAGTAGTAGTAGTACTTTATTATATTCTTTGACTTATAACTGTTTTTGGGCAGTAGTAGTAGTACTTAATTATCTCCCTTGACTAATTGCTGTTTTTGGGCAGTAGTAGTAGTACTTAATTATCTCCCTTGACAAATTGCTGTTTTTGGGCAGTAGTAGTAGTACTTAATTATCTCCCTTGACTAATAACTGTTTTTGGGCAGTAGTAGTAGTACTTTATTATCTCCCTTGACTAATTGCTGTTTTTGGGCAGTAGTAGTAGTACTTTATTATCTCCCTTGACTAATAACTGTTTTGGGGCAGTAGTAGTAGTACTTTATTATCTCCCTTGACTAATAACGTTTTTTTGGGCAGTAGCCGCTTGCATAGGTGTATATTTTTGGTCAAACATGGCGATCACTCTTTTAACTACTTTATACTAAAACTTACTTTTGGCGCATTGTTTCTGTGTGCAATCGAAGAGTCCCTGATGGCCACACGTGCATGTGTTACAGTCTACAGAGTACGATTGGCCTGGCTGGTACGTTTTGTGTTCATGGGTACAACCTGGAAATTATAACATTACAGATTTAAAATTGAGCACATGGCACAAACCTGCCTTCGCCTTGGCGAACAGACCAATACAACACAATGCACTTCAACCAAGTGCACATCTTCAAATTGGTGAGAGCCGAAATAAATATCTAAAAACAAATTCTACTTTTATTTGTTAACGGAACAAAGTGCAAAATTAGACGTCAAAATAATGATGAAAACTAAAAATAAATATTACAAATTGGATTTGACATTTTAAACTTTTGAAAATGTTATTCAGCTTGTTCTTTAGTTTTATACCAGCTCATTGTCTGGAAATGTCTTCAAAGGTATTATATTGTGAACATGTTTATTACATAGCCGTCCAAGCGTTTAAATGAGCTGTCTGGGACATTTAAATTACATGATGAAAATAGACAGCTACATACCAACTAGTTATACAATTGTACTCACTCTTCACGCATTGTTTCTTGGTGCAGTCAAATAGTCCATTGTATCCGCAAGTGCATGTGTTACAGTCTATGTTATACGCCTGACCCACGTTGTAGGACTTGGACTGGTGGTTACAGGCTGTGAAATAATACCATGGAATAAAATAAACATCTGAGGGACAAACCCATTCTAAAATATAACTGATTCTACTTCCCATGTGGAGACATTGACTCTAAGATACACCCGGGCCATCTTGTTTTGCACGTGTTTTATTTGCTGATCTGTGGCAAACTTCGCCCCAAAAATTTGGCGGATATTAATGCACGATGACCTGGTATAGTGTACGAGAGTCAGAAACTCTCGTGAGAATACGATTAGAACAAACATTGGAAGAACACACTCTTATGTAATCAGTATCGCATTTAGAATAGTTTCAATCGATTTACAAATCTCCCTGGAAACTTCAGTCAGTATGATAAAATACATAGACAACTGAAGGCCTCCATATTTTGCACTTCTGTGAGACAAATTGGACTTAATTGTCTCCCTTTTTAACCATGAAGTGCTCTCCATATAACATCTGTGTTACATGAACCGCTTTGAATAATTTTTAGGAAATATAGTCCTCCAGGAAAAAAGACTAATATTAGATTTGAAACAAAGAACTAAATTTTCGTGACAGATTTCTGCAATTTCTAGCATTACTTTTTGTGAGTTTCCTAATGAGGTATACATAAGCGGTTTAGAGGCATATAGTTTGGATCAAACATGGCGGCGTCCTTTGATCCGAGGAAACCAGTATTGAAACTCTAATTACTACTATCTGTCTACATTTCAGTTTACTAAATAGCGGACGTCCATATGCTTGGCAAAAAAGGTTTAACATGAGCCATACAAGCCAGAATTGTATTCTCCCCTTTAAAGCGACTTGTCCCAAAGGCCTACCTGCACAGGTTTACTAAGCCAATAGTATGTATAGATATCGCCGTAGAAGGATTCGAATCATTTTAATACTAATTTCTCCGTTTCATGTTTTTTTTTTTTTTAAACTGGCCCACAACATAAATGTGGAGTTCCTCAATAAACTTAATTTCACCGCGACAAACCGTCAGTTCAAGTTGTTAAAATAAATAAACGGGCCCTCAATATATAATAATCTGCCACCTTAAGATGAGCGATGTTTAAATAGGTTAGGGGTTTCATTTATGATAACCTTCTACAGAAACTTTTCCTTTCTGTCTGCTTATACTTACTTTTGGCACATTGTTTCTTGGTGCAGTCGAAGAGTCCGTTGTAGCCGCATGTACATGTGTTACAATCAACGTTGTAGGCTTGACCCGTTTGATAGGTTTTATACTCATGAGTACACACTGGAACAAAAATAATAACGGACACGATGAAAAAAAAGGGATATATTTTTGCGTTTTTATATGATTGGTACTCATATTTCTTAAGAACCTAAAGAAGTTTCATTTATTCTATTCTCCTACTTACTGGACGATTTCAAATGAAGACAGAAAAGTCTCAAGTCTTAGTACTCAAAGACATCACCTGGCATATCTTGAGCCCTCTGGCTAAGGGCAGTTTGTTTGAAAAGTAGCATTGCTGTCAGAACTCAGCACTGGAGGAAAATTAACTTTTCAATATTATGGAGACGCTTCACTTCTTGGTTGTGCTGGCGTCAATTATTGTTGGAACACACCACAGCTATATAAGTGAAGTACGCTTTAACACAGCGTAAAACACCAACCAATCATTCATTGTACGTCTATGTTAGTTAGTGTTCATATGGTGACATATACATACACAGCGTTTCTAAAAAAAACAGGAACTTACCTTTTGGGCATCGTCTAGACGTACAATCAAAGAGTCCGTTGTGACCACATGTACATGTATTACAGTCTACCTTATAAAACTGTCCAGGCTGATACGTCTTGTACTCATGAGTACAGGCTGGAAAGTAAACACAATAGGTGGGTCAAAGGAATTCTTAAAACACATACTTAGCACTAGTAATTAGCTCTTCTTTGGATTAAATCTTTAATATTTATTTGAATGACTTATGTTTTTAATACTTTCCGTGTATCTTTGTATCTCTATCTTGTATTTTGGCTGACTCGAGACACAGTTAATGGTTTTGTTTAGAATTGTGTTATCCACTTCATGTCTACATTTGGAAACTTAACGGTTCTTACCTCTAAGGCATTGTTTCTTGGTGCAATCGAAAACTCCGTTATATCCACAGGTACACGTGTTGCAGTCCGCTGAGTACGTTTGGCCCACATTGTACTTCTTATAATCATGAGTACAAACTGCTGGAAATTATCAAATTAATGTTATCAGGATGAGAAAACCCTTTTCTCAAACTATAATCAAATAATTAACCATTGGACCTAGAGTTCAAACAGTTGCTCACGATATATGAGTGTATATTTAGGTTTGTTTGTTCCAAATTAATTGAGAAAGCCCTTATCTCAAACTATAATCAAATAATTAAAAGCTGAAGCTAGAGAACAAACAGTTCTTTGTGCGTATTTTTAGGTTTGTTTAATCAAAATTACATTGAGTATTACCTCGGCTACAATGTTGTTGAGTTTTACCTCGACTACAATGTTGTTGAGTATTACCTCGATTACAATGTCGTTGAATATTACCTCGATTACAATGTCGTTGAGTATTACCTCGATTACAATGTCGTTGAGTATTACCTCGGCTACAATGTTGTTGAGTATTACCTCGGTTACAATGTCGTTGATTATTACCTCGGCTACAATGTCGTTGAGTATTACCTCGGTTACAATGTCGTTGAGTATTACCTCGGTTACAATGTCGTTGAGTATTACCTCGGCTACAATGTCGTAGAGTATAAACCTCAGTTACATATTTGTTTTAAACCATAATTATTTCCCGAAAAGATAGAGTGGATTGGTGAACAGGTCAAGGCTACCTATTTTAACACCTCTCATATTTGAAATGATTGTTCCGCCAATATAGTTCGTTAGCGCTTGATTGATTTTATTTTAATGCTATTAAGGTATTATCTTGCTTTATCATCGGTAGATCAAATTACCTGAGACTGATTTAGGGTAACACGATCGAGTGGTGCAATCGAAATCACCGGCTAACCTACACACACATTTGTTACAGTCCTTCATGAAGAATTCCCCAGGTTGATAGTTCCGGAAGTTATACCTACATCCACCTAAACAAATACCGTTTTCTTAGAATTATTTAAAGCGACTAACACAATTCGATCTAGTGTTTCATGAACCACACCCTCTCCTAGTCTCTGTGGTATTAACGTACTTATATGTAATGGGGATTCGGAAAGATTTCTTAACGAAGATCCTTCCATTTATCAAGGGTTCGTAGATGCATTACCATTTCGGATATATTTTGCCTGAATAAAAGTTAAAATGTAACTAACTAATATACATAAGAAATATAAATTGAGATTGTGTAAAGTATGGATGGCTTTAATCAGATTGGGTCCATTTTAGTTGAGAAAGACACCTCTGTAACAGCTACGGTCAAGGTATGCGTCATTCAGCACCTTCCACGATTGTGTGAAATAGATTGGGACATATGATATAAATCACAAGGAACTTACTTGATGAACACCGTTTGGTAGTACAGTCTGATTTACCAGAGCGTCGGCATAAACATCGGTTACAATCACGGTAATAGTACTCTCCTGGTGAATACGTTTTCGAGTTAAATCTACAGACAGCTGAAAAAACACACAAACAAATATGTAGTCACCTTCGAGGACGATTCGTGTTAGGTGAAAGGTATGATTGAGACGTGGGCAAGGTGGTGGTTCTGTACGCAATCAGCTTAAAATGGCATCTTCTGCTTTAGGCTTTTAGCAACAAAGAGCCCATTAACACTGGCCTATTACAGTTCCCACAACACAGCAGTCCCGTTAAAGAACTGTACTGGAATTCGTGTTAGGTGAAACAGATACAATTAGAATGTAGAGAGATCTGCTCTGCAACTCGTGTTTCATTTGGTCGCTAAATGACATTTTGGTACTTCACGCCGTATGACACTAATATGACGGCCGTGTATTTTGACAGTAAGGCCGCTTACAAAAGTGTTCATTTTGAAGTGTTTCCTATTTTTGGAAAGTCATTCTGCCGGGTTTTGCCTGTTCGATTGTTTGATTGTGGTTTTAATTCATACTCCAGGAATGTTGACTGGTTTAAATTAGCCTTTCTTAAATACGGTGCAAAACCGGGAATAAAACTCATAAAAACAACTCCGTAATTATCGGCGTCAACGTTAGTGACTGACCTGAGTTACACCTGAAAGTGGTACATGGGAGGAGAATAACAGTGGTGCGACACGCAATCCACTGGCCCAAGATGGCGGACTCAATGTGCTAACTGAGGACAGATTTCAACAAACTGTCCTTTATCAACGGGCTTCAGTCATTGGAATATATTACCCAATATTTATACTCATTCTTGTTTTATTAAGTCCATGTGGTTACCTTTTTGACAATCCACAGAGATTATACTTACTTTGTGATCTGGAACAGACTTTCTTTGTGCAGTCAGATCGCCCCGAGCGTCGACATAAGCATTTGTTGCATTCCCTGTAGTAAAATTCACCTGGTGCGTACGTCTGAGAGTTGTATCGACAGACGACTGCAAACAATTTTAAACAAGTACGCTTTTAGTGTGAACTAAAGAGTTCCGGTGCAGATATTCAATGAATTGTATTCATTGTTGTTTAAGGATACGCGCACCCATTATGAACAGAACGACTTTGTTTACATTATAGATGATTGTGAGTATGAGCTTCCATAGCTCTACAGCTCCGTTAGACACAGAGGTTGTTTATCGCTAGTACATG
This sequence comes from Mopalia muscosa, assembly GCA_031763545.1. Taxonomy (NCBI): domain Eukaryota; kingdom Metazoa; phylum Mollusca; class Polyplacophora; order Chitonida; family Mopaliidae; genus Mopalia; species Mopalia muscosa. The sequence continues at coordinate 7,073 of JARFOD010081241.1, read as the reverse complement.
TTGATGTAGGAGGACTCATGCTTCAGAGAATGATAAACAATGTTAAACCGCTTAAGTTACTTTTACATTTTACCACCCCCATCCCCCCCTTCAAATGATAGGACTTTATTTAAATACTGGGTGTAGAATTATATAAAGAGATGACTAGGGATTATTTTTACACATTAATTGCAACAACAAAAAAACATCCAGCAATGTATAATTCTCCATTTAAAACAGATTTATCGACTTATTGAGTGATGAGCAATCGGTCATAAACTAGCGCTTGTCAACAAACCCTGTTGGTTTACATACTCAGTGTATTTAGTAGTGATAATTGAATCTCGCTTTCTATTACTATCTTCATTGGATGACAAGACAGTGCGTCAGTAGTGTATCAATGCGCTGTAAAAAATCTTCCTATATACTTAAAACGACACAGATTTGCACCGCAAGTCCATTATACACGATTCATATATTAAAATAGCCTAACTGAAATTTCGACGCGACACATAATCAAATAACTAATAATGCGCATTGTTCTTTTGTGTTGACTCCATGTATTACTCGGCCACCACGATAGAGCGGGAGTACTCATTGGTTAGTGTCTATTAAAAGCTGTCCGTATGGACAAAGAAGAGCATTCACGCTTGATCGATTTCATTTCAACAGTAAAGTGTTTATCCGGCTAATGTAGTGTGTAATTTCAATTATTTTATGATAGCTACTCTGTATATCTTAATGTAGATACTGACTTTGATCGATTGTTATCCTTTAATTAACCTACAGTGGAATCTCCTGGAGCATGATGCATTGTGGGAGACGTGTACCAAGGCTATAGGAATATGACGGCATGACAACAAGTACTTGGACCGTGATGTTCCACTTTTTAAAACGCTGCTACAGCACTATTTAAAGTCGCAATTGACATAAAACATGATCACAGCGTTCAGATTACAAAACACATATTGGACAGTAGTTCATTGAACACATAAAAGTCGGTTAGTGTGAAAACTTACACAGTTAGGAGCGATCAAACTCTGTATCTCTAGATAAGGCTACATGATATGATAGACGATCAGAGATACAGAATAGAGTAAGGTGACTACTCCAAAGAAGGACGAAACAGTGGAAATTGTAACTCAGAGATACAGAACTCTACATCTAATTGTAATGCAGACATTTGCATGTTTTACTTTATCTATGTTACGCTTGGCCATGCGTCAATGCAATAGATGGGGCATCCCTTATAAATTTAAATATAGGGATGACATCCAACGTCGACCGAAATGGAAGAATACGAGTATGGATAATTTCAGTGTGTCCCTGCGCCTTTATTGTTAAGTGAGCTCTATCTGTTAACATGTACAGCCAAACTACACTACAGATCCACGTATTAAAAACAATAAGATGTTATAAGTTGCATAGATGTCTGCCCGAGGGTAGCAGACGATATATTTGGCTTTGTTGACGATCTCTAGCACTATATAACGGACATTAAACTCCGACGTCACAGTTCACCGTATGATTACGTGACGGGTTTAAGCTAGTACAGATTGGGCATCTTATGAATTCATCGTATGGTATAAGTTATGGGTTTGTTCGGATAATAAATGAAAAGTAACATTCGAGTAGATTAAAACAATTAAATTCACATTAATGAAATAAAAGAGGTCCCTTTACCTTGACCTCGAACTCCTAGACTACTTGGCAGATTGTTTCTCCTTCCTGAAAGGAAAACATAAAGGGATGCGAAAGTTTCAAAGTTGAAAGGTGCAAAGGTCTTGTTTGGTCGATAATATATGCGAATTTGTTCATATGGCGTTATCTTTATTGTGACATCAAAACGGTTCGGAACCGACTTGTAAAGTGACGTCCTGTAGTCGTTTGTAGAACTGTATTTTTTAAAGATTTTAACACAAAAATCATCTCAAATGATAAATATTAACAAGTGAGCTCGGTGTCTGATGACAAGTTTTACTCGAATGTTGATATACTAGTTATTCTATCAAGCGGAATTTTCGCTCATACTCATTCTCCTGGAGTGAACAATAGACACTTACCTGTATTGGAAGGGAAGGGGTCGTACGTAGCAGGAATCGCCGTCACCCACACTATTAAAAACAATGAAAAACGAGAAACAGCGTTATTGTCGGTTTACATTGAGTATATAAGAACATTTGAGGAAAAGGACCATTTTTCTTGTAAAGCAATTAGTAATTTAATGTTTGGGTATTTGAACAAGCTTAAGATATTACCGAAAGTCAAGGCCACGAATAGGGCGGAGAGCATCCCACAGTTAGCCATTCTCCTCTGCCTTCTGAAAATAAAACGTTCAACAAAATTACACTTTAGCGGAAAATTATGAAACAAGAATGTGGGTTTCGTAGATAGACTGTAACAGCGTGGATTTCCGTATCAATATTGAATAAAAGAACTGTAGCAAGCCGTCCGGCAATACTAATACCTCAAGGATGAGGCGTGTCAAACAGGGACAGGCGTCGACAGTCAAACGACCTAAGCCACTCGCGATTACAGTTTCCATCGCCATCACTAGTTGATGAAGGGGGAATCTTGGAGCTAATTTTTTCTACTCCATTTGTGCATAAACTTGCGGCTTGTTTTGCGCACTTGGGGTGGACAGTTTTGAAGATTTACGAACAGTGTCAATTTTCAATAAGGATTATATTGATCTATATTTTTTAATTGTTTGTATCATTCTATAACATTACATAGGAACACTAGTCAGAGTAAAATAAGAAAATGTTCAAATATGTCTACAAGCTGCTAGGCAGATATTAGGAGTTTATTCTTCATTTACTGGGCAATTCTAGTATTTGTCCATCCCATTAATTAGGCGAAAAAGCAAATAGAAACGACAACACATAGACAATGCTGTGAACAAATAGACGAAACAGTTTATAGACAATTCTGTGAACACTGTAATGCAGAAATGAATTGTGAAAGATATACGTAAGAAAGTATGTGTTCAAAATTTGTTGTTAAAACAATTCAAAACACTTCAGAACCCGTCACTTAAAAAAAGCAGTAAGATGTAAACTTTGTAATTTATGAGTAAAGATTCCCTTTCAGAGCTGGGGCTTGAGTCAGAATAAAGCCAAAAGGGCTCAATTAAAAGGATTTTACTAGAAAGTGAATGTTTATGAGCACTTCTTACATATTCATAAAATAGTGTTTAATTGGAAGTGATTCAGATAATTTTTATTAGGGAGCTTAATTGCAATTTCATTGCTCAAAATACCGTACACTGTATCCCTTCACTCTCTCCTTTTAGAGCTTCCTAGAGTGGGTTAGGCGGAACTAGAACCCTCACATTTTGGGCTGGGATAATCGACTCTCAGATTGTCACTCAGTTTATGAATTTCTTGCTCCAATCACTGTTGCTTTAAAAAATACTAGAGATCATTGTTTTAACCTCTTTCAAACTGAGAAACAGCCTATAAATAACTGTCCTTTAATCTACGAAACCAGATGCAGGTATAAAATGTAGGTCAGTTCAGGTGCTGACAATTATATCAACTATCATTATTAATTGCATGCATGGTTATATGCTGAGGTTTGTTTGTTGGTTTGATTGGGGTTTAATGTCGTACTCAAGGGTATTTCACTTATATGATGACGTGCCAGCCAAATAGGCGAAGAAAACCACCCTCAACACCACTGGCCAGAAACAAAGACAAGAGACAAATACAGGACGACGACAGGACACAATACAGACACCACAAAGAGATCTTCTGTCTGTTCCCCTTTAGCTCTGAGAACACCAGGGCAACATGAGGCTCCCCCCAACCAGAGTACCTGAACCTAGTTTTTAAGAGATAAAACCATTTTTACTTACGGTATTTAAGTTTATGATGTGAAGTCCTTTGCTCTGTCTATTCTCCAGAAGTACACGAACTCATTTGGTTTAATGTCTGAATTATCACTTCTTTTATAAGAATTCGACGCAGCGATTGACCAATGATAACATATCAATCGGCAGAGGAATTTGACAAAATTTCCTGGTTTACAAATAACGTTAACCGGTTTATCATGAAGTGTACAAGAAGCTTTAGATAAAAACCCCCAAAATACTAATACCTTAACCACCGAAAAACACATACTATGTTAACAATCGATTCATTCAACTTTAGCTGGCCTTTTAAGGCTATTTGTTTACTCACATTATTAACTGAGACATATCCTAATAATTGAACAGACGAAAATGTTTTCCATGTCACTGAAGTCGAGCTTTGTAATCAAGTTTTGCTTGGTTTTAACAAAAACGACCTACAAACCTTTGATTGTTCGAATATTATGTAGGTTTTATCATTTATGAAGAAGTTTATATCAAAAGTGTCTGACCTTAGAAGGCACAAGCCACTGATATAATCGCTTTTTATTTATTCTTGTTTCTTTTAAACAGGCAATGTCCGCGCTAGTAATTGGGGATTTTTCTTTAACCTTGATATATTTCATATATAATGTACACATCTTTACTGTGTCGTGCGTGGGTATGATTTGGGGATACGGTGCTATGATTTGGGGATACGGTGCTATGATTTGGGGATACGGTGCTATGATTTGGGATACGGTGCTGGATGAGCTGCTAAAGCTATGGGTCTCCTATAACTTCTTACAATAATAACAACATTATAATCGATTCACCTACGGAATTTCTAGAAGATTTACAGCACACCTATGTGAATCAGGACATTTTGAGATCACTATTTTAAGACGACTACGTCACCCAGTATTGCTAATGATTCAATGATACCAGCGGACTTTTTTTCCTTACTAAATGCTTACTCTCTTTGAAGTTAATCAGTACTGGAATTAAATATATCGAGAATTCACGGTATGTAGTATATTTACGTGGTACGATATTATATACTTTAATCAAACCCCGAAGAAGGAAATAAAGTTTTCAGTCCAGTAGCAAAAGGACATTGTGTTTGTTAAAAATGTTAATGCAAAGTGTGGAAGTTTTTAGCCTTATACGAGGATCCTAAGTTAACGCTTTGTCATGCCACACGATGTGGCGCCGGCAATCGCGGGGGTGGATTTTGCGAGGTTTCCTTTCGGGTCTCCATCGCATTTGAGCAAACTCGATACAGTAGAAAATGTACAATGCCGTCGTCGTATAAGTTGAATACCCTTGAGTACCACGTTAAAGAGTTTACTCAAGCAACTAAACTATAGTAAACGCTGTGCCATGTAATACAAATTGAAGTCGAAACTTTAAAAGTCTGCTGTTTCATAAAATTGCCTTGTAATGTTATCATCGATTTGACGCCACGGTATGTTATAAAAGATTGAGATCATTATATTTATAGGGGACGGTCATAGAGAACTCTATACTCTGCACAAATGCAATAATTTTTTGTTCAACCGTTTTCAACTTCAAACTCACCACAGGTGATTTGCATTGTAAACACGATACTATTGCATAGAGGTCAAAATTTCTCCCAAGACCTGGATGTTCATCTTCGACTATAAACCTAACAGGATTCCGTATATCCGATGAGTCACTTAATATGGCTCTTATAAAATATTTTGGAAAATTATTTACTGAATAACCTTTGTAAACAAAGCCCAATGCATTAAATTTTGAGTTACTATAGAGTCAATCAACATGGAATGTATTCGGCTCTGTGTATAAAGCCAGGATTTAAAGTACAAAATATATAACTGTTGTACAATATGGCTTAATGTTGTGTTAGAAGTGGCAGTGGTTTACTGGGTCAATTTGATTCACGGTTGTGCTCGGTCAATAATATATATTAAGACCCGTTGTAGCATAAAGATAAATAAAGGACCTACTATGGCAAGCCGTTTTATCACTTCTACCTGTATTCTACATATGTCGAATAAATTTCGCTTTTATTTTACTTATGTGTAATTCTTTTCGACGTCCTTTTTTAACTTATGTTGAAAGACTTTCACTTATGTGAATACAATTTCAGATATGTAAAATAAAACTTATTTTATACCTAGAATTCTTATTAACATATGTGAAATTCTTTTTTACTTTTGTTGAAAAGATTTTAACTTATGTGAAATACATTGAATAATTTTTTGTGTCTTTTAGAAAGTGAAGATTAACAGTATTTTCGTTATTTTGGAATAACACTTTCTTAGTTAGAACATATACCTGTTCAGAAAATTTTGTAGGTTGAAACCCGTCCGGGAGTCGAACCCACGACCCTCAGAGTAAGGCACCGAATCGCCAGCAGTAAATGCAGGCTACCTATGGACCACTCGGCCACCCGGCCGAAATACTCCAGATATATGAAAATACGAAAATACTCCAGATATATTGTCTGGACAACAGGCCTTATTGACATCTATAGAAGTTTACAATTTCTGCATTAGAAACACATTTTCTGGCTCAAAGCTATTAAATACACCGTGGAAAAAGTCGTTAAAAAACTCAACAACCGTATCTTATCTAATTGTTTCTTTTTTTTCAAAACGTACCACATTTGGTATGGTTCCTGCTCTGTTTTTGTTTTTACGTAACCACAAAGCCCATTAGGGTTAGATACAGTGAAAGATTCGACAATTGCGACGTTATCGTCAAATTTCACCTGTTTCATTTTTTAAAACAGTTTTCGACTTTCCGAAAACAGAAATAATTTGCTTTAGATTTAGTTTTTTTAATATAGCGCATAACATTGTTCTTTTTAACGGAGTACTGCGAGTAAGTCTTTGTCAGACTATGGCGGATATTTCGGACGCCGTAACTTAATAATTGGGATAGACTCCTTAATACGCACATATAGCACATCGTATAAATTTCCTACGCTTCTGTCAACAGCTTTACGGAAATTACATACAGCACAGCGGGAAAGTAGATGTATAAGTGCTATTAATTAGTGTTGTGTCGTGCAAAGCGGTATTCTTCTAGTTGATTTATACATAAGTCAGACTGCCTACCCGTGTCGTTTTAATCGGTTATTGCTACATGTATATACCACTGAATGTCTGGATGGTTGAAATCACCAGTGAAAAATATGTGCCCCGTTATAGCCAAATGAGTTACTTGGGGGAAATCTCACATTTGTCATTATCTATACAAGGGCGTACATACG
>JARFOD010081230.1:0-19552 GCA_031763545.1 Mopalia muscosa | reverse complement strand
AACCAATCAGCTTAGGAGATGCCCTTAACTATAAGGGGTTCATTTACAGTGAGATACATGGAAACCAATCAGCTTATGTGATGCCATTAACTATAAGGGGTTCATTTACAGTGAGATACATGGAAACCAATCAGCTTAGGTGATGCCCTTAACTATAAGGGGTTCATTTACAGTGAGATACATGAAAACCAATCAGCTTTGGGTGTTGCCCTTTACTGTAAGGGGTTCATTTACAGTGAGATACAGGGAAACCAATCAGCTTATGTGATGCCATTAACTATTAGGGGTTCATTTACAGTGAGATACATGGGAACCAATCAGCTTAGTTGATGCCCTTAACTCTTAGGGGTTCCTTTATAGTGGGATACATGGAAACCAATCAGCTTAGCTGATGACCTTAACTCTAAAGGGTTCATTTACAGTGAGATACATGGAAACCAATCAGCTGAGTTGATGCCCTTAACTATAAGGAGTTCATTTACAGTGAAATACACGAAAACCAATCAGCTTAGGTGATGCCATTAACTGTAAGAGGTTCATTTACAGTGAGATACATGGAAACCAATCAGCTTAGATGATGCCATTAACTGTAAGGGGTTCATTTACAGTGAGATACATGGAAACCAATCACCTTGTGTATTGCCCTCAACTATAAGGGACGGAAAGAAAACAATAGCGATCAGAATCTCTCCCTTTTGGCAGAGTTAGATAACAAGCTGTCTGTATCAGGCATCTAGGCAAAGACTGATGTAGAGCACAGACTCCCAAGCTCTCGGCTCTTTTCAATTCAGCTGTCTGGGAACCAACAGTCAAATCACACCGTTTTCATTCCCTGTTATTTATACATCTGTATTAATGATTGAGATATATGCTATAATATTATCACGTCTCTTATGTAACCATCTGCCTGGGAGATTTCGCAGTGAACTCTCCCAGTCTGTTAGGTGTGTATTAGTGACCTTCCCACTGTCATGACTGTTGTCATTTGGCTGACATATATCCTGTATCAGTGCTTTTACTACTACATTTGTAACTTATAATCACCATTGATTGCATTTACATCAACTTGTTGTAGGAACTATTTTAATAGACACTACCTTAGTCAAAGTAACCTCATAACATAAATAGGGTGCCACATAAAATTCCAATCTATCATTTTTTCGATGATCCTCAATTGGACCAGATTTGAATTCCAAAGATTTAGAAAACTAACAGGTAAAAATAATATTTGTAACAATAACATGCATAGTGCTCATGCCTGTTACTACATCCTCTCTTGTATAATCTGATAACACAGTTACCTAGACACGTCTAACACGTCTGTGATATAGCTTTGATAGCAATCGCTAGGGAAGACGGCTGACCTGACAACCCCCCATGCTGTACGCATCAAACTTTACAATGTTTACAGCGCGTGAACAAAACTGCTGGGCTATCAGCCACAGTCATCTGGCTTAACAAACAGCGTCAGGAAATTGACAACTCGTCAGCTTTGATCTAGTAATCGGTTACACTTGATTAGCCGACGTGACGTCTCGTAACTGATTCATTAAACTACAGTTTGGCAGCGAAGAAAAAAAGTTTGTCTATAAGTGATAAAGCATATGGTTTGTTTAAGCCTGATCATTGTAAGGTGGGTGATACAAGACTGAGTTCTGAGTAGGGTCGAAACACTCAAGATTTCTCTGCCAAATCTAAGAAACACATTTGTACAAATTTTTATTGAAAAAGTTAAAAGTATATACATGCAAAAAGTAAAAATACACTAAAATCAGTAATTGATAAGAAATGTTATTAAATTTACTCCTTTTTTTAATTAATAGAAAATATTTTCTCTCTGAAAATCATAACGTTGAAATATTTCTGAGCCAAATTGAATGTTTTATTCAGCATTAAAGTGACTGTAGATGTCTACCCTTGGAAATACAATAGAAAAAAAAACAACAAACTAGAAACTAGAAGGATATAAGTAAGAGCTGACCTACCCAATTGAGAATATATGTAACATGGTACTAATCCACCGACAGAATAAACTCAGATGTGCAACAACAACACATTGGCATAGACCAATACTGATTGGGACTGTAGCGGTTTTAAGAGAGAAACCGACTGACTGATATCAATGGCTTGATGTTAATAATGTTTAATGTGTTTCATTGATCACTGGCTAGAACTGTAGTGCCCATGCCCACCACTTGAATTTCTTCTCGTGTAATATGACAGCACACAGAACTCTTGTTGCATATCACTAACATACACAATTAACTGCATTCAACATGGCTATGCTCCTCACGATAATAACTTCTATAATAACTTTCAACCACATAAACCCACTAAGGGATTTCAAATTTTAAATTTTTTTTATGTGGATAAAATTTCTGAATTTCAAACAATAACTCAGACCTAACTTTCAACCACAAAAAACCACAAACGGATCTAAATTCAAATGAAATTTTTTTGTGGATAAAATTTCTGAATTTCAAACAATAACTCCTATTAAGACCTATTACTCTGTACAAACTGAGGAGGTTTTTTTTTATAGTTATAGATGTATTTGAGTATTCTTTGACGTTTCTGAATTCAAGCACTTTTTTTTCTGACAGATTTCACACTGACTTTTTTAAAGATGCGTTCATCTCTTCATCATTCCCAGAAACTGACTCAGACATCTTAACACATATTTCACGACGCATCTAGAGTGCTTCAGGGACTGAATGAGGATGCAATGTTCACGCAGCACAAATCTTTTTGTAAAATTTACGAGTTTAAACGGGTGATAATTCTTTGGTAAATCCCATCAACACCAGATTCTATTGACAAAACTGTCACCCGTTGTTCACGGCAAACTTCCTGTCAACCTGTCTGCCAAAGCAATTGTGACAGATATGAAAATAAGAGCCCATTTCACAGGGGAAAATAGGGAAATGGCCGTGGGGAGGACTGGGAAACAATACTTCTTCTTAACCGACCAAAAACTGCTCTGCAAATTGTGCTCTAATGTAATTTATGAAGCAATGGGGATGACACCTTGCCTATTTAGATGATATTTATCAAGACTTATTTCTTCCGGGGGGTTATAAGGCTCTGCGTTTCTACATGTCACTTTATTGAGAATCCCTTTACTCTAATTTACTCAATATCGTAAATCTTTCAAAGGCCCTTCTATTCATTCTATAATGATACTTAAATTGTATAATATTGACATCAATAAATTTAAGATTATTAGTCATTAGATGATGAAACTGTCCTACATGTACCTTACTACTTCTAAATATGCATCAATAATAGGTGAGAAATAACAACTACATTGAACATATAAATGCTACAAATCACTCTGGCCAGGGGACCTCCATTAATTTAAAAAGGGGGTATCATTCCATAAAAAAGATACATAAACTCTTAGCCATAAGCTGTTGGATAGATCTTAATCTCCAATTACCACATATATGGGATGGGAACCAAATTATTTTAACCATAAACCCTCACTCTTACTTCCATGGTGCAATAACCGTTTGTGGAGATTATCGCAAAGTTTTTACAGGGAATAACTTACAAAAACTTAAAGAATTTGTCAGTGTCATGAGAGAAAGCTTTTCTAAGAATACCACAGCAGAGAGAAATAAAAAAAAGATAATATGATAGCAATCAGAAATCCTGGAGAATCAATCTCTGAAAGATACTTCCCCTGATAAATACATAATCAGAGATTAAAAATGTGCTTTAATGATGTAAAAGATAAAACATGTTGGTTGCCATTTAATGTCACAGATTAATTAAAACATAAACAGAACACAAAATACCAACACATTGTATACAACAAGACAGTTCTGTAACACAAAATGACAACAGCTGAATGGGTTATAGAAATTTGTCTTACCTTGCGAAGAATGAGGCAGCAGCCGAGGGACTTGAACAACTGGAGCCTGTGAGGCTAGGGGCGTAAGCTGGCTGATAGGGGTGGGGATAAGGCACAGTGGCGGTGTGAGCATTAGGGACGGGTAGATGTGAGCGCTGTTGACTAGATGACAGTGTATTATTGAGGTACTGGTCCATCACTATTGTGTTCATAGCTTCGAGAGATGAGACCTGGCCTGGTATAGCACCACGATTTGATGGCATCTGTGAAAAGAAACAGTATCATAGCCAGCATAAAAATTAGGAATAATTACCTAACATATGAAATCAAGGACACAATTATAAAAACCAACCCTGGGAAGAAGAGCATGAGAATAAACATAAACCAATCAATCACCAGCATGCTACACATTGCTGAGGCGCTGGTAAATAAACAAGTGTGTGGGGATTGATAGAAATTGATGTATCAAAGTGAAGAGAAATACATAAACTTGTACCTTGGTTAATAAATACTAGTTAAGACATACATTCTTGTTCCTTTTGAATACTTATACGAATTCCACAGACCATGTCCTGTCATTGTCTTCGATCATTTTAATGGACATGATTGAGAAATAGTGTGTTTGAATTGTAGCGGAATTCTATTTCATGGCGTGGCAGTCTGATATGGAGAGAGTTCATTATCAGCTGGAATAATCTTATTATCATTCTTCAGCAATAGCCATCAACTGGGCTCCATTCTTTCCATTCCAGAACCATTGAGGACTCTCCTCTTTTTATTAAGTCCTCTCTTCAGACTGTTCTTTGATTTAATGTGGGATGGATTATGGTAAAGGAATGGTGAAAGCACAGGTCACATTCAGTCAAACTCAAAACTTAAGCCTTACTTCTGTTAAGATGAATAAACAGACACAGTGGCTCATGGAAATCTGCTTGGCACACCAATTCTCAATAGCTACCCAATACGGGGATAAATTCACCCTGAGACTATCCCAGGGCTGTTTTCAAGTGGCTAAGATTGTCAACAGTGGCCAAAGAAGTTTGTTCAATACTTGACCCACAGGCCCAACAACTAGCCTTCCATATGCAAAAATTCACTGTTCAAATAATAATCCTGAATGGAACAAGCCTTAGAACGGAGATAATTTTCCGGTCAATATTAACCAATGCTTTTTTTTCTGGCGTCCAAAGGTCTCAAGAGGGTGAAGCATTTCTGTTGGAGAAAAATCAAAATCATACCATCACTGAGAGAGCATTTTCTTGACTAAGCACTTGTTTCAATAGCTAAACTTCTGCTAAACTCTGTGGAAAGTCAGTTATCGGTGATTCTTTCTCGTCTCATATTTCTTGATTTTCTGCACTCGGAAACAAGAGAGACAGTGGAGTAGATTAACCTTCCTACAGAGGAATATTGATTCCGTTAAACATCTGCCAATTTCTGTCCGATCAGAAGTTACATGATGTAAAAAACCACAATGTTCAGTCGCAAACAGACATTACCGTTGTTAAACAGCTTCCCTGTATCCAGATAGTAACTAAATTCCTTCCCTACATACAATACACTAATCAAATCTTGGGAGTTAAACATAATTGAATAAATATAATGAAACACAACCAGATAAAAAGTTTCTTGCAGTTTGTGGAAGTTAGGAAGAAAAAATAACAAATGTGCCAAAAGCTATAGTTATTTACATCTCAGTAATAAAAAGGCAAATTCTATCATGATCTTTCTTTACTACATGTATATGCATTTCAAGAATCAAACTTTGGCATGCTATATTGAATCCATTAATGATAAAATATAAACTTTTTAACAACAATGCGATAGGTTCGTGTTCAAAAACCATATTCAAATGGACTTAACATCGATTTACATCTGAACAGAAAAACTGGCAAAGTGAATAAGGGAAATTGAAGGAAAACAATTATAGATATTTGTGAAGCAGAGAAGCAAATACTGCCCCCTACTTGCCATTGCAATATAGCTTAAGCCCAAGAAATCTCCTCCTTACGTGAGTTCCACATTCTAATTGGACGAACAGAAATATAATTACCAGGATATAAGGGAAGATTTCTATTAAATGGGGAGAAATGAAATCAGTCCGTGGAAGCCTTAAGCATCCCTATGCACAAATTCTATACGTATTAAATAACATCACTTGCATTGATAATTCAATTTTTCCTGGTTTCTATCTGAGGAACGAAAAACTAACTTTCAATATTTCTGTTGGGAATCTAATTGGAAGTTTGGATAGAGCACTCAGAAATATTCTGTGACTTTGGGCTGAAGTGTTTCTCATAATGGGGTGAGAGTACAAGTTGTGCACGTGACAGACAACTGACACTGTCCATTATCACGCTTAGATAGGCAGCACTTCCAAGAGTTTGTGCCACCATTTAATTACATGCTTTTGTGGTTTTGGTGGGACTGGACACGTCTTGGTAGTAAACACTACAGGAACCTCACTGCAGCTATTTGACGAAGAATTCTCAATGAGATCGTTGTTATGATGGCTTCGACACTTTTTACTCCTGCATTGCAATGCTGCAGTTAAGAAAATCAATCAGATCACTTAGCGGCTGACTGGATTCAGCACGCAGTCAAACTTCTCAGTGTAATTATTTCTGTAACAGTCAAGATGGCCGTTGGGTGTGACTGGTCAATAAAAAAACTTAAGGTCACACCAAATCATGGGAATCTGACAAAAAGTAAATGTACCTGGGGAAAAAATCACGTCAAGTAACACCAGCTTCCATTATCTGATAATTACACCTCTGCTCACTCCATGAATAAAAAAAGGGTATGACAATACTAAAACAACACAATTTTTACATTCATTAATTTAGATCCTAAGTCATTGACTAGGGCCATGAGAAGCATTCAGAAAAATATTTTGAGAGAGAAATGAGAGAACAATTATTAGTCTAGAGATACAACAGAAATCAGGCAGCGTATATATTACTTGTTTTAGAGGCTAAAATCCAACATAACTTAAAGTTTTAGGGATTTTAACATATTGTTTGATATAGATGTTTTAATAAACCCGAAGCTGTAATCCATTAAGACAAATGTTATGTTGGACTATTTTTATTTTTAAAAATCGGCATTATATAGGACATTAAACAAAAATTTTATTAAAAAACAAAATGATGAATTTGGATCACACATGTCTATGGTAAATTTAATAAAAAGTTGCCAAAATGCTAATGCTGGACATGTACTGTACTCATGTTGAATTTGATAACAAAATAATTGCTAGATAGAGCTGCCAGGAATACTCTGTGACCAGATTAAGGAAAGGGGGTGATTCATTCAACATGCCAGCCTCACAGGACTGTTTGGGAAGAAACACCTAATTAAAACGATAGAAACAAAGACAAAAATTCTTCTTGTTGCACGTAAAATGCAACAGCACATGCCTGTGTGCTGGTATGTAACATACATGATAATCCTACAGGATTAAAAGATTATTCAAACAATCTCGTTTTAATGTGCATTGATGAGTTTCAATAGAATCAACTGTCTCAATATGAGTCAACGTTCCCAATTGATATTAAAGACATAGGACATTTGAATGTATTCTGTTGTTATTTCTTTGACATGTGACACAATATTCAAGAATCTTTCATTTTCTCAAATGTGACAAAGTCAGTTAAACATAGAAACAGATTTATTTTTGATCTTTAATTAGAACCACTGTGGACATTTCCACGTTTAGTTATTCAGGGTGATTCCATGGCATAACCATTACTGCAACAAAATTCAAACACTGAATAGGACAATCATTCTTGATTATAGCTAACAACTTTCTTAAACAAGGATAGTAATATTGATTGAATGATTGATTGATGTTATACGCCATGCTTAAGTGTATTTCACTTATTTGACAGGGGTTTATCCAACAATAATTGACACTAGCACATCAAAGATATGAAGTGTTTCCATAGTGTTGGAAAGTTCATATTCCTCCAGAGCTCTTCAAACAAACAGAGGGTGGGATATTAAAAGATAAAGTCTTCCAATTTCAATTTTTTATTTTAGTAAAAAAAACCTTTAGTTCATTTGATATTGGTTTTACAACGCATTTCAGGCTATTTCACTTATTACATGTGTATCACATGACAGAGCGACAAACAATGACAGGACATAAGACACCAGACATGGTGTTCAAATTCATGATTCTTGTCATAAGTTGCTATATACTTACAGCATGGTTGCAGCGTTTAGGACTAATCCAGGCACGGACGTTCTGCTCCAAATAGGCCTGGGCTTGTGCTGCTATGGGTGCAGACGAAGATACATATGAGGACTGGGAAGAATACGGAATCTTTGTCTGGCGGGCTTGTCTGAAACACAACATTCATAACAATTCAATAACAATCTTACATAAAAGAAATAGTGCAAAATAAATTATGGAAGAAATAGCACCATACTAAAACATGTATGATCTTAGTAATAATGTGAAATAAAATTTTTAAAACTGGTTGAAACCTGCCATGAAAGGTCATTCTAATGGCAGAGGATTAAACATCCATTTATGGTTAACATTCTTGTTTCATTCAGGGATGACCAGGATTTCACCAATAGAAATCTCTACTGGTCAATATACCTGTGTACATAAGACAATATATCATAATGCAATTTTCCTGATGTACTCCACGTCAGTTAAGATTATTCGAGTTAACATTAAATACACACCTGAGTAGATATAAGACTTCTCCATATAAAAGGGAAATTGCCTAAAATGGTCCTTATATAATCCCAGAAATTCTCATAATGATTGAACAACCTGAGAAAGCTACACAATAAAAGAGCTCAGTGTCTACAGCAAACATTTCAACATTAATTCCTTAAAAAACCCACATGATTTAGAATTGCGACAAAGTCCTGATATAATGATAGAGCTAATGAGATTGTAACGTAGCAGGTAAAAACTTGTGTGTTTCGTCTCAGATGAAGCGAGATGCTTAATTAATAGAGTGAAATCTCAGGTAATTTATGAGCGACTAGTTGCTGGAGTCCTAAAACAGAAAGTTGAATCTCCAGTTGATGAGTAGCACACCCTAAAGGCTCTCTACCTGACTGATGATTTATTACCTGTAGCTCAGCCTCTAACCCAGACACATAGGACACAAAACAAGGGCAGTCTCTTTAATTCACTTTTTATCTTTTTCCTCATTGCCAAGATCTTTTTTGTAGCTCTTAAATTAATTCACAAATTTAGATGTGGATTCTTCTCTGCAGAATGTGACGGTGAAGTACCAGTTGTATCACATGAAGAGCCAAATGCCACATTTCCTCAAATTACAGACAAACTTTTGATATTAATAGAGCACTTGTCTTTTCATAAAACCACAACAGAAAATAGGTCACCTTCATAAACCACAGCCAGACTTACACCTTGTCTCTAAACGGACCATAAAACAAACAAAACATAAATTTTTTGTAAGGGGAAATTATGAAACAAGTGAGTGTCTTCACTCAGATAATATACTTATTACACTGTACAGAAGACATTTATACATGCACATTTGACAAACTTTGGATTGAAAAAAATAAAAAATAAAAAATCACAGAAGTTACATCTTCCTTGAAAGAACTTATACAGTTGGCTCATGATTAACAAAAAGCAATCATGATAAGTTGTTTGAATTCAATAAAGTTTGATTTATAACATGTTCATTAAAGTCTAAGCAAACTTTCTCCGAAGCTAGAGTACATGTAATACACTGTAATGTTCAAAATACAATTCTTTGTGTATGACAACATGGAATTTGTCAAAAATCAACCTATACAATACGAGAAAAAAAAAAAAAAAAAAAAAAAAAATGCGTCCAAAAAATCAACACAATTCCATTATACATTGTGCAAATTTACAGGGAAATTTATCTATACAAGTAATAAAAAGCAAATGATATGTCAATTATTGTTGTTGTGGAAACAAGGAGTCACTTTGTACAGTGCTTACAGTGCTTATAGATAGATACATGTAGATGGAAATCCATGCCCCAGTATTTTAAGACATATTAAACGTTTGCACATTTATGCCCATGTAGGCCTACAGAGTCCAGAGTAGCTAATGGCCACGGGTGGGTGTGGCTTCAAGCCCTCCAACAGGAAGCTTCCTCTTAACAATGAGTACCGTAGATCAGAGAGCACCAGGGCAACAGGAAGTGTCCGTCCAATCCTTAGTACCTTAGATCCGAGAGCACCAGGGCAACAGGAAGCGTCCGTCCAATCCTAAGATCCGAGAGCACCAGGGCAACAAGAAGCGTCAGTCCAATCCTTAGCACCTTAGATCAGAGAGCACCAGGGCAACAGGAAACTTCCGCCCAACCCTTAGCACCTTAAATCAGAGAGCACCTAAACAACATGAAGCTTCTGCCCAACCCTTAGCACCTTAGATCAGAGAGCACCAGGGCAACAAGAAGCTTCTGCCCAACCCTTAGCACCTTAGATCAGAGAGCACCAGGGCAACAGATAGTTTCTATCCAACTCTACATAGCTTAGATCATATGGCAACAAGAAGCTTCTGCCCAACCCTTAGCACCTTAGATCAGAGAACACCAGGGCAGCAAGAAGCTTCTGCCCGACCCTTAGCACCTTAGATCAGAGAGCACCAGGGCAACAAGAAACTTCTGCCCAACCTTTAGCACCTTAGATCAGAGAGCACCCGGACAACTGGAAGCTTCTGTCGAATCCTTGGCACCGTACCACAGAGAGAGAGCACCAGGTCAAAAAATGTCCACCTAATAACATAGATACAAAACATGAACACGTTACCTGTTGTGATTTGAAGTAGATCCCTGAGTATTTCTTTGAACTTGTGAGAAGTTACACGAACCCACTAAGGCGGGGATGTTTGTTGGTGGAGCAGATTCACACTGGGCCTGTTGTATCGAATGTACCATTGCAACCGCCTCCTGCTTTAATTGCTTAATATGAGTGTCGCAAACATCACACCGATCTCGAAGAGCGAATTTCGGACTTATCAAAGGTACTTCTAAACGCTCAGCTATTTTGTTGGCTAAATTTGGGTCCTGTGGAAGAAAAACAAATGCAAGATCAAATTACCTGTCAGATTGGCATTATTTTATTTTAAATACTTTTTTTCTCCTGAATTAATCTTATTGCATTGCGAATGAGCAAAATTAAAGAAAGTCCAATGTGCAATAAAACAGAATACAGTCATAACAGTAAGAGAAGTAATATTATGTAACCCACATTACAAAATTATTATCTAAAATATTTTGAATAATTTAGCTGGAGGATGTAGCGTAAATTAACAATAAATCATCACTAATATCACAACTGTATTATGCAATTATACACAAACACTGAAGCATTAGCTCAGATCTGGCAATCATGCTGAAATTAGCATATTCAATTCGATCCCTGGATACAATGTTTGCAAGCAGGCCAAAGCTAATAATACAGCATCTGATACCTTGGCTAAGCCTGTACTATTACAACTTAATTGTAGAATAATCCTATTGGCTAACAAACCATCAGAGCCTTCAAAGTGTGTTTGAACAGAATTTTACGATCCTAACAGAACGATAGAATTCTGGGTAATTATTGGGCAGTAAATCGTAGAATTTGATGGAAGAGTCGAGAATTAGAATGTTCCTGAACAGCTGGAGACTAACCCAGAAGTAATGTGAGCAAACAAAATTACAAATAATTTAGGCGGGGTCCAACATAAAAAGAACTAAGCAGCGTGAATAATTGAACAAACAAAAGTTTTTCATTCAAAGCCTGTCAAAATAGAAAGCTAATGAGAATTTATTGTTCGGGATTGAGAATACCAATAACCAATAAAAGGCGACCATCAGAGTGTCTTTGTGTACCCAGGAGCTATAATACCCTTTTATTATGAGATCATAACAGACTCTCACAAGTTTATCTTTAGTCCACAACCTCCTATGTTACAATTTACCAAGTTATGGCTGTGTATGTTAAACAGGGGATGTGACCATACAGATATTGTTATGCAAGCTTTTGATACTTAATAGGACAATAATGAAAGGATTACAAGGAAACAGGAGAAACTCTTCTTGATAAAATTAACTGAAATATAACAGTCACAGAGTGGTAAAAGTGAATATTTTTACCTCAGAACTAATTTCCAATTGAAATGATCAGAATACGTATACCTTTGCATTATCTATTTCATAAAACTGTTTGTGATAAAAAATAAAGTTCAAACGGTTTAAAGGAAAAAATAATTTTTATCAAGAATAAACTAAGGTCATTAACCAAGAAAAAAAAGTTCTTGAAACATTACACAAGCTAAGAAGTGTTTTAAAGATGTTTGCACAATTTTAAAAAATTGTAACAAGCAAAGATTATTTATTTCGGTTTGTTTGTTGTGGTTTACTGCCGTACTTAAGGTTATTTCTCTCATATGAGTGTCAGCTGAGGTAAGGAAATCCCAAAACAACAGAGACCACAGGGCAACAAACAGAGGGCACAGGATAAAAAAACAGTTGAATCACAGGATGTTGTTATACTAAGACACCACAAACAGGTTGGTTTCATGTTGCCCCTGAGCTTAGAGAGAGCCATGGCAACATGAAGCTCCATCCTAACTCTCCACTAATTAACACAGAATGTTTGTGCCTTCAGATGTCTTTGTTCCAGACTTCAGTTTGTTATTAGAATTTGTGTTAAGTGGGGAAATATGAGTATTACTAGAACAAGTTATAAAGAGATTGAGCATGTGTATTGGCGACCTGATAGCCAATAAAATCACACGGTCTGGAGGCTGAAGAACTCTTACAATATTAGAACACCTGTCCACTTCAACTCGTTAGAAGAGTGTTATATTGCTAAATCAACTACCTGTCTTTATATTGATCAATAAGGATGGAAATCAAACAGTCAAAACCATCTGACACTACAGGTAATTGAAGAAGTAATAAAGTACAACGCTATCGAAATCAGGAACATTTACATTAATTTTAACATTTCTAGGAATAAAAATGAAAGTGTTTAACAGAGGATACCTGGGAGGGGACAATCCTGTATAATTTACCACCCATAATGTTAGGGTCCGTGTAATAACTACTGTCAGTAAATTATAAAATATATTGCAGCTTCAAATACATTAAATGTATTTCTTTAAAAATATTCTTCAAAAGGACAAAACATCATTTGAAAAGTCACCTCCATTTTATTGCGTGCGCAGTTAAATGATGATTAAGAATGATAATATAGAATAAGAATGAGAAAATTTGTCATAAATTTTGTTGTTAACAGGTTATAGTATAAAATGCATGTTATTAGGAGGATTTACTAAAAGTTTCATCACAGATTTTTAATTAACCAAAAGAAAGACTAAACCTGAAGCCTTAACTGTCTTTCTTACTCACAATTAAACTATCTGTAACAAGAAGCCAGTATTTAATGGGTACAACCTTTATTTTTAGAATGATAGCAATTTTATGACCATCAGATGAGTTTACCTTTTCTCTGATCTTTCTCTAGGAACAGTTTTTAAAACTACAGTATACAGACAGGTAATAAATTCTCACCTGATTGTAATAAAGAGTGTTGAAATATCTCAGGTATAGTTTGTCATTAATAAGACTGAGCCAGGGTGACATTTGCTAGATGATAAAAACTGGCAAGGAAGCTTTCTAAAACTAAGCCTGAATGTCCCAGATTCAAACTTCTGCACATGTTACATACAGTGACATTTTATCAATTGTCTGCTTCCCCAGTACCAGGGTTTGTTTCTCATACAAAGTCATATAACAGTGTAAAAGAGGTGCTTAGAGTTCAACATTAAAACATCAAATATTACAGAAGCTGTACCAGAAACTTGGCACATGCATAAAAAAAATAAAAAAAAACAAGAAATTTCCATAACTCATGAAACAATGACAAATAAGCTTCCATATATCTCTATTACATTAGATTATACACCTTCAAATAGTGCTGGTAAATGAAAATAGATTATTGACAGTATGGTTGTACAGAGGGAACAAATCAACAAGAAAAAGCTTCTAGAAAACTTATATCAATTTTGAAAGAATTTGGTATCTCCTCATTTTCCTGCAGACTTAGACTATATGCTCTGCCATGGCAATGTTACCAATGTAAAATGATGATATATAGATTATATAGTCATGAAAAATTATTCCATCATCAATTTACAGTAAAAGACTATTGCAGCTGAATACATTGTTGACAGTATTTTTGTTATTTTTTTGCAGAAAAACACCAGAAATCATTCCTGAATAAATGTTGATTAGTTTATTCTTGGTTTATTTAAACTATGATACTGAAGGTGGTTCAAATAAATTGAGAAATCAACGTTAACCATCACTGGTAACAAGCAATGACACAAAGGCATTCACACAACACAGGAGAAATGTAAAACTGTGAGTTTGTGAAGCATCAAATCAAGGGACTGTACTATAGGTTACATGTAGCTCGTAGGAGCTACTTTAGGAATTATAAAGCTGTTTCAGTTAGTACTAAGTAACAAATGTCAAGTGTCAGACAAAACTTTCAATAACTAATATACACCTGAGTGATTAAACTAATACAGTATAAATCACATCAGTCCTAAGATCATCACAATTCTTTTTATTTTATTTTAAATGCAACTTTCTATAATCTACATCTTTTACACGAAAGTTCAATTAAATTAATCCACACAACAAAACAAGTCATTGGTAATACACTTCAGGGCACCAAAGCTTCTGTTTTTCACTCCTCCTATTTAACTGACTACCCTTTAGATCCATTATAAAATTGCCGTAGGGTGATCTGTAACACCTTTTCTATTAGAACTATTAAATTACCTGCTAATTGTTTTCCTTTTTTTAGGCTAAGATCAAAGGCTTTAACGTCTCATTCAACACTATCTTGATTTTAGAGGGAGCTCTAGATTTATAGTGCTGTCGTAAATTTGAAATAAAACAATATTTATTTTCTAACACTTTAAATAAAGCCAGATTTGTCAATGCAAAGATGAGCAGAACTGATTTCACCACCTTTGGAGGTCTTCTCCCTATCTCATTAAGATGTCAGTTCCAGGGTAGATAATATTCACAGATTCAAATATCAAATGAGCTCTAACACATTTGAAGCTGCATACTTGTCTGGTAAATTAAGACACACTCATTTTAAATCCCCTAATTCTATTAGCGTATATCATGAAGTTACAAGGGATTATTAATACATTTTGAAAGACATGATGCACTTTAAATGTACCGATTTAGTGTGACAAATTTTGATGTCATATGTATTGAAGAGTCATTGAGTTGACAGGTAACCGCACACTGTATTACAGGTATGCACTAGTGGCCAACCACAAGTCCTTATCGGTTATCTCCACACCTTATTTTAAAAACTAAAATCAACTGCCAAATTGTTCAAAGCCTTGACTGGATTTTAAATTTGCCTGGTTTGCACAGCTGTTTTTGACTTTAATGCTATTAGGAGGTCAAACTCATTTGTTTATGACATGATTTTATCTCAAAGAAAAATACATCATGTTTGACAAGTGCTTTAATAGTTACATGTAACAACAACCAGAGCCGGTTTTTCTTTTTAGACTTTTTAATTGTTTTTTTAGTAAAGTAAATGATGCCCATGCATTCACAACAATTAAACGCTTATCAGTGTCTGTCTAGAATAGTAGACACTGTCTAGAAACATTTTTTACTCTTTAAATACATAAAAACAAAACTTTGGAAAATATATATTTTTAAAATCTACAAATGGCTTGAAACATCATAGATTAAAAGAAAGTTATTACAGGTCAGTTAATTCTGTTTTTACCTGATGGATTTCCAACAGTGATGGGGATCTACTAGTTCATTCAGGTTATTACTCCTATGAAATGCCTTTAAGTTTTGGCAAAAAGTTTTCCGGAAGCGATTGTATAAGCCTAAGTACAAACCACCCGCACTGTCAAAAGAAGAGATCCTGTCTCCAGACAACAAACAATGGACCTACATATAATTCTCTGACAAAGTTCTCAAGCACTGATAATTTGGCCCACATAAATCCAGCTCTAAATCGAGATCTTGAAGGTTATACAGAGAAGTCCAAAAAGAAATTTATGTTAGTATTTTTACTTTTAGGAAGTTTAATTGTCCAATATAGCTTACCATTAAGTTGACTTATACTCTCCACTTACTCGTGACAGTAAAGACATCGTTTATAAAATTAATGACTCCAGTTTGTTTCACACATGAAAATGTTGTCAGGAATAGATGATGGAAGTAAAAGTTGAATCATCAAAAACGGTGAGCACCATAATAAGTTTGGATTTGTATGTGTTTGACTTACAAGATCCCTTCTGACAAGGTTGGGGACCCCTGTGGATTCCCTGAGGAATTACACCCTGGTTGATGATGAGGACGTATTCTCCACAAAATGTTAATCAGCTAAATCTATCAGCGATACCTTAACCTTTGTCCCGGAGACGGACACAACCAGTCCACTAACACGGTGTTGCATTTATTACATAACTCAACTGTGTAAAACGCTGTCATTGAAGAGAGTTTGTATGACATGTGCTGTCATCGTGTTGTGGACAAGAGGCTTCAGGTCACGACACAAACCTAACACCAACAGATGCACGATAATTAACAGCGCAAAGGATATCTGGAAATATAGCATCTATTTCAAAACTCAGATTATGTTTTGACGAGCAAACGTGTTGTTTGAAAATCACCAGATGGGATTCAAATCTTTGTTGAACACTGGGAGCTTAAATCAGACAATTTAATGGCTTTAACAAAATTTGTGATATTCATGGGGTCAGAGTTGAATGAGGTAGATGGCTGTCACTTCTATAATATCTAAAACAAGTCATCTGGTTTATTTTGTGGATTCAATGGACGTTACACTAACGCTTTACAGGTTTAAATCCCAATAACAGACCATCGGCACAGCATTATAGTGAGAGGAAAAGTATTTAACTGGGCACAATGCAATCATTGATAAGATATTGGAATACAAGTAGTATTATCTCCATCCTTAAAGAGCATGTATCCTCTGGGCTTTAGAAAAAAAAAAGCTATCGATTCCAATAAATAAATAGAGAAAAAAAGTTAAGAAAGTTGGCCCAGCCTAAAAATGACGAAAAACATCTGATAATCTATTAGCCACTGGGTGTTTTTCACTAAAAGAAAGTTGTTTTTAAATCCATTAGATAATCAAGTATGTGCAATATCCATTGTTTATATATCAATTAGTTGGGGTAGACAAAGAAAATAAAGCATGGTTTAGACAAATTACTGTTACTTCATAAAGTAGATTGTCACGACAAAAACATCCTTCAAGTCTGTCTGTTCACTACGGATGAGTCATCCAGTTAAAAAATACACAAGTTACAAAGAAAACTGTATCATGTTCTTAAAATCTGCATCATTATAGTTAATTTACAGTGTAAGCTTATTTAATCAACTGCATCCACACGTCTGTCTATACACAGGTATATACGGGTGTGCTTACATGTAGTTTATACATTAAAGAGGCTTCATTTGGAAGTTATTTAAGGTTATTATATTGTCATGAAATCCTATTAATTGCATCCAGAAAGGTAATTTCAACTTTATAAGTTTCTGAAACATATATATATATTTATACATTTTATCCAAGTGTAGGCAAACGAAATTGTATTTTATCAGATATACAAGACACCTAAGTTGACTTAACATCTGAGTTTACCAGAAATATGAGTTTACCAGAAACCTGAGGTAATCAGAAACCTGATTTAACCAGACACCTGAGTTAATCAGACACCTGAGTTAATCAGAAACATGAGTTTACCAGAAACCTGAGTTTACCAGACACCTGAGTTTACCAGAAACTTGAGTTAACCAGACACCTGAGTTTACCAGAAACCTGAGTTAACCAGACACCTGAGTTTACCAGAAACCTGAGTTAACCAGACACCTGGGTTTATCAGAAACCTGAGCTTACCAGAAACCTGAGTTCACCAGACACCTGAGTTGACATAACATCTGAGTTTACCAGAAACCTGAGTTAACCAGACACCTGAGTTGACTTAACATCTGAGTTTACCAGACACCTGAGTTGACTTAACATCTGAGTTTATCAGAAACCTGAGTTAACCAGAAACCTGAGTTAACCAGACACCTGAGTGAGTTTACCAGAAACCTGAGTTTACCAGAAACCTGAGTTAACTAGACACCTGAGTTTACCAGACATAAACGTCTACCTGACATACAAGTCTACCAGACACTCGTGTTGATCAAACATTTGAGTCTACAAGAAACCAGAGATTACCAGAAACCTGAGTCTATGCACTACATTTTTGGAAATCCTGAGTTAGTTTACTAGATTTTTCTGTAACCACGGTTTATTTGGTACATGGAGCAGGTATATAACCAGCTTTGACCCTATATCTACATGTACCAAGTTCTAACAGTATAAGTACCGAGAAATGGGGCATATGATTATCCTAAAGGTGCAGTTTACATAAAGATTCCTTATATTATTTGGCAGTTAATGTCATACTCAACCGATGGGTATTTCCCTTCAATGAATTAGGATAGTCCGCTTATCACTCGGCCTTACTTAAGTAAGGACAGAATTCCTATGATAATACCTGAGAAGACCTCATAACAACACCCCCACCCCCTCCAACACCATTTGCAGCCTGAGCTCCACTAGGGGACAAACCTCTGATCAGTATTATGAGGGAAGGTCAGAAGTCCAATCAGCTAACCACTTACTATGGAACTCATAATATAACTAAGCTCATTTGGTAAATTAACAAAGTGAATATTAAATGAATTGGCCAGAAACGACATTAAAAATGTTACAAAATGTCAATGAAATTTCCCTCAGACTGAATCTCAATTCTAGCATGTGTTGTCATACAACAATCAGAACATAAAACATTAATTTTTTAGGGGTATCCTTTTGATCTATTCCTATTTAGAGAGAAATATAACAACAAAAAAATGAATAAAAAAGAGAAAAAAATAAATGTTGTTCTCCACTGATAAGAAAACCTGAATCAAAATTTAATATCATAGTGTAATAGGGTATGTTTAAATATCCTAATGATTTGAGTTTTGAATTTCACAAAATTATTGATAACAAGACTGACAAACAGCTGGAAATTACTGGTTTTACATTACAATAATGTTAATCCTACAAATCCCCAAAAAGTAATGCAAGAAGTGATTGCTGATGAAAGACACTTCTCATGCTATTTGACAATTAGGTTGTTAAGGCTGCTATTGTCCTTCATCAAAAAATGGACCAGAAACACAGCTACAAATACTTACTATTTACCACATCTAGGGAAATCTGTTTTTCCGATTGTTTGTTTGATTTGTGTTTAACGTCGTACTCAAGGGTATTTCACTTATATGACGACGGATTGTCCCCTTCACACTGTAAAACCTTATTAAGGTGGAAAACCAGGAAGAAACCTCATAAAAAAAAACCCTGCGATTGCCAGAGCCAAAACATGTGACTGGCTCGTATACCTGATGGTAGAAAGGCGGACTCAATCTGTGAACGGTAAATCGAAGCATGTTTAGTCCATTTACTTATCAACTTAATTTTATACCATTCAGAAGATATAGATTGTTTGTTTGTTTGATTGGTGTTTAATGTCGTACTCAAAGGTATTTCACTTATATGACGACGGATTGTCCATTTCACACTGTACACAGCCTTATTACGGTGGAA